>WUQG02096254.1:0-26044 GCA_011317285.2 Androctonus mauritanicus | reverse complement strand
GGTAGTACATATAAAGAAAAACGTTTTAATATTCTTTTATCATATTATAATAAAAGTTAAAAAAGTATTACAAAATAGTTATTTTCATCATTTTGATGAATATTTTATATATGTTTATGAAACCCTTTAGGATATTTTGTGGAACCCCAGGGTTCCGTGGAACAGTTTGAATAACACTGCTGTATATGATTGTTTGCTGCAGTGTTATTGGTACTTTGGGTTTTGAGTACTTTTAATACAGAAGACAGAAGTGACATTAGGTTAGTACAAACTTATCTAATGTCATTTCTGTCTTTGACGAATATTTCACAGAGCTAAAAATAAAACAGTTTATAATTTTATGATTATCTTTGTATAGTGTTCATTCAATTACTTCAATATTTAGTAAGTAGGTTTGTTCGTTGAATGTAATAATAAACATTGATTTTACTTTTTAATTAATTATGCTTTTAAAACCAGTTTCTAAATAACTTTCAATAGATTTTTCTTGCTTTTCGTATAAGTCAACATTGTTGTTTGAATTGCCATTCAAAATCATTTTGTAATGACAAAATATTTGTCATACAGAATCATAAAGATTAAAAATATATTATATCCTATCCTAAGAAAAAATTCAAGAAATTTGAGACATTACCCGTCTATCTCTTTATCAAAGTTTAACTATAATCTATCAGAATCAATTGTATTTGGCATCAACAACATTTGCCTCCATTTACCTATCATATCAACTGAAGTTTAATGTACTGTACTGCGTTAATTCATTAATCACTAACAGGAATACCAAATTAACTATCACTTATCTTGCTAAATTCAGCTAATATGGGTATTAAAACCGTTTATAATAAAATATTGAAGTTAAAATATGTTTTTATACAGTATTTTCCAAAGTTATTGAAATATCCTTAAAATATATTTTGCCTAATTAAACTTCTTTTTCATTATTGTGAAAATAAACATTATCATCACTATATTAAATGAATATGTCAAATTTTATAGAAATTTTATTTTCAAATTTCACTTATTCTATTCATTAAATAAATATAATACCAAAATTGCTGATATTTTTTATAGATATTCAAATTCGATATTTTCTATTTATTAAAGTCTTAGCGTGCCAAATGGATTTAGGACCAGACAGAAATATTTTTACTAAATATATTATTTAATAACTTACACAATATATATATAGGTATTTAAGAATACAAAAATCTACAATAATCATAAAAATATAGAAACAAAGTTGCTTTTTATTTTTAAAAATATGAATAGAATAATCTACTGGTCAAATAAAAAATAGATCACAGTTTGATATCGCCATTTTAGCCTATAGATGATTTTTTAAAAGAATAGACTTCCGATTTGTTTCTAATTAGGTAGGCTTGGCCAACCCAAATTCTTCCATCGGTCACAAATTATTTGAAACAATATTTAAAAATAGAAGTAATCAAATATAATAAATATATTTTATTCACCATTTGTATAAGGCTTATACGATCGGCAAGCCCGTAACAATTTAGAATGATGCGCCACGGATGGAAAAAAGATGTGGAACTTTGATGATGATATAAAAATCGCCATCATCAGATAGCGATTTTTATCCGTTATCTGATGATAGGCGGGCCGCGGTTGGCCAGGCCTGTCGTAAGATGTAATTCCCAAGGCATAGGGATCGTCGGCCGGATTGGCAGTATAGATATACGCTTAAAGTTTTCTTTTACTGAACTAGAATCGAATCTGGATTATCTCAATTTTTAAACGATAGCCAGTCAATTCCTGTTTTCTATAAAATTAACATTTGAGTGTGAATGTGTCTCTGTTGTATCTAGAAAGATCTTACTATTTAATAATCAGGTATTTATTTGGAAATGGCATTAAAAAATGTTAAACTTCACATGAAAAACAATACACACACCTAATAGTCATTCAGGATGAATCTGGGCATTGCTCCATCATGGATATTGGTCAATCCACGATGAAGTTTTGAAGTGAACTTCATCATTGATACATATACCAAAGCAAACTAATTCAAATTTTATAAAAATGTACTCTTTAGTTCAAAACTTATTTGTAACGAAAATATAAATACATCGGCGTGATAAAAAAAAATTATATTCACTGTAAATTGATATTAATAGTACAACAAATAGTTTTTTCTAATAAATATTTATTTTTATTTATTTGCGAAAATTCTCTCAAACATTGAGAAAAGTTATATTTAAATCTTGAAATTATTATAATAATCATATGAACATGAATAGCAATGCCAGATACAACTCGAATAATGTCTCAAAATAAAATAACAGAAATACTTTCTCGAATATTGCATCACATTATTATAAGTGGAATCTCTCTTACTATTTCTAACCTTTGAACTAAATCAGTACTGTAGCTAAGATATGGATATCATACTCTAAGTCTGAAAGATATTAAGTAATTATTATTACTTAAATATTTTAAGTATATATACTTTATTTGAAGTTGAAAATTTTGATATTAATATAGTTGATATAAATCAATTTTTAGAAAAATTTATTATAAAATATTTTTGTTGATGTACTGATTTTTCATTATACAGTGGACTGGCGTTTTTACGAACCTCCAATTTACGAACTATTTAGTTTGTCCCAAAAAGTTTCTAATGTTGATTAATGCCATTCCCACTTATCAACTTTTTTGGGGGCCTACAAGTTTTTAAAATCGAGAGTCCACTGTATACATTTTTAAAACTTTCGAAATTTGTAATATTTCGGAGAAAACAGTTAAGAATTTTCTTTTAAAATACTGTTTGAAGAAGGATCCATCTAAAACTTGTTGATTATATAAAACTTTAAAAATATTCAAAACTTTTAATTTGGTATTACATAAATTAGTTTTTAAATAATATATTTATTAATATATTTAAAAATTTTCTGGATACACATTAACATTATATATGAAGAATTCTAATAAACAGTAAAAAAATTATCCTTTGGGATGTGCATTCTTAGACTCAAAGTGTAAGATAGTTTACTGATATCGTTAATGAAGTCTATATTATTGAGTGCAACAGCATGTCTGCCTGTTATAGATAAAATAATATAGCCCTATATAAATTAATGTCCATATTGTATCTTTATTAAGGCTATAGTTATGATTATAAATAGATTTTAGTGACATGCCATCGTCCATTCTCAGCCTTCATTCTACTTAGACATCTTTCAGCACTTCCGAATTTATGTCATTATTAAATTGTGTTTATAGTCCATCTAAACTAAACTTATAATACATATGAGAGACTTAATGTAACTTTAAGAAAAGGTTGTTAAGTACAGTATTTTATATTAAATGTTCCTTTTAGAACTGTTTTGGGATGAAAATAATCAAAATCAGTTATTTGACCACATTGTGGAATCAAAATATAAGGTCAAAGGCTCTGAAAGTCATTAAATTATTCTTTTAAAAAGAAACTGTTCCCTTTTAACTTAATTCTTATTTATATAATCTGATCTAAAAAATTAGAATAAGATTTAAAATATATATTATTATCATCTGAATCAGTACGATGGTTTCGAACTTAAATTTCAGCGAAATTTCGCACTTTGTTGTTATAAAAGTTATTTTAACATGCTTGCACTCAACAAAACAGTATGTAATAAATTTTTAATATTAATTTATGATTAATTAACGACTTAATTATTCTATTAATAATGTATTTAACAAATTTCATTTAAAAATTAAATTTTTACATCACACACAGATGTTAAAATTATTTAATAAGACAATATTTTAAGATAAAGCTAATTAAAATGTACGGTGTTCAACTTGAATAAAAAAGTGCAAGATATCGCTTGGGAAAAATGAATTTTAAAAAGAATTGTTGACAATAAAGATAAGAATCTTGATATGAATTCTAACAGGACAAAACCCGAAATAATGAAGGTATAAACAAAAAATTGAGAATGAGATGAAAGACAAACAGAAGGCAAAGTTTCACTCGCTTGAATTTTTGTGAAAAAATTTGAGTGGATTAAGATAAATAGCTTATTTTAGTTGCAAGATCAGGGATTTTGCAATGGAGAGTAAGTTTTTTCTTCTTGAAAAATGTTCTTTTTTTCTTTCACTGTAATATATATAGAGCGTAACTCGATCTTATTTTTCCTCGTAATAAAAACTATATACATTTTTTTTCTTTCTTTTTTTAAATCTATTATTTTTTAGTAATCTTTTGATGAAAACAAAATGATGAGTCAGCTTATTAGTGAATATCGCCAGACAACTACCAAAGAAAATAATTCAAAATGCAATTTTCAGAAAATCTGAAACAGAACTTCAAATTAAAAAAAGCAAACTTATGCATACAGTACTGTATTTGTTTGGGCAATATTTTATATTCTATATAAATATTCGTAATATGTTTTTAAAATTTGCATCAATGAAAAATCATAATAGTTTCAAGCTATATTTTCACTTATATTAATAATCGTTACAACAAAACACTTTGCCTACGGATCTTAATATATTATAATTATTATTATTATTATTATTATTTGCTTAAAATACAATGAATTGCTATCGACAGATGGCGCTATATGACATTTTTCAAAAATCTGACTACTAATCATGTAAATCATTGATTAAAAATATTACTAATCTGGGAATTTAATAAAAGTTTAATTTTGTTTTAATTATTTTATTATATATAAAAACACAGTTTACTTAAAATAATTTAAAATGAAAATTATATAGATAAAATATATATATATATATAAATCTTGCTTAAAATTTTACAAAAAAAATATAATTTCCGAAGCGGAGCAAACATGATTTTGGTTGAATCAGACTAAGAACGCCAATCCGCCCGGAATAAATGAAAAACGAGAAAATAAAAAATAAAAAAAATTGCTTGGTTGCGGTTGTCCGCACTACCCAAGCGGCATTTATTTCCACGAATTTTTGGAGTTAACGACTTGTATCCAGAACAAAGAAGGAAAAAAAAAATATTATTGGTCGAATACTATATCTCATTAGATTAAATTTTTAAACAAATTTAAATTCAGCTGCATTATTAGTTTCGTTATCTGATCACCAGGGGACGACACTTCCTTATTGACCAAACCTCATGTAGTTAATACGATATAATATTTCCAATTTTAAACATTGGCGTAAATGTGACGTCAAAAGTGATGTAATGACGATTAAATAAATAAAATTAAAAAACCACACGAATTAGTTATTTCTATTATGGAACCATTTTAATTTTAATCGCTATTGGTCGAATAAGCATAATGTTATATTTATATCTGCTCAGATTATAAAAAATGACAATAAAAATTACGGTTAAGCTTTTATAAACAAAAATATATATATATAATTTATATAGCATTAAAGCTTTTCGAAACGTTTAATATAAAGCCATTGTTTTTGTTGAATAAGTATTTAATTAGCGTAAGCTGTTGTTCTTAATAGATGTAGTAAGAGTTTATACAACGACCTTACGGACTAGAAGAACCTGGATTACATTCCTCCGGGTTTTTCTCTCCTTGGAGCCATTGAAGTCCATCCAACCTTTCCTTAATGGATACCTGGTCTATCCAGGGATAAAACAGTCAGAACAAAACTGACCATGTTACCGCTCTTATTATCGTTTATAAAAGTACTAGGGTGACCATACACACCTGTTCCGTAAACCGGAAAGTCATTTAAACGAAAATCTTAAATATGTTTTTTTTCCTTACAGACTACAGCGAAGCTTCTTATTAAATGATTTTATTTTGACACAATTTAATTATAAAAGTCAGAACGGTAATTTTATAATTGTATTTATAAAATAAATCTTACGTATTTTTAGAAAATTAATCAATATAAAAATGAAATTTTTACTGTCCAAAAATTAAAGTAAAATATGGTTATTTTTATGAAGTAAGCATAATATGTCTGCCTCTAAAAAATGATCTAAATGAATATTATGCGAACTGATTCCTAAATATTAAAAAAAGAATTATAAATTCGTATATTTGCATGGAAATTTTTTTGTATCCAGCACATTTCATAAACAATATTAATCACTACATTTTCCGTATATGTCATTATTTTTATGGTTGTTTTATTGATTGCTAAATGATTCGATTCATAAATAATAGAAAGAAAAATAATTTTTTTTTGCGTGTGTTGATTGATTACTGATTAAATCATTCTTGTTGGTATATTCTTTCCAGCAATCGATAAACTTTACCATAACACCGAAAATGTGCAGAAATATATAGCTTACCATCCGAAAAATACCCTTAAATGTTTGCATTTCATAAGCATATTATTCGATACGTTAGACTCTCATTATTTTCCTATGAAAAATTAACTACCGATTTGCATAGAGATGAGTATAACAGAATTATCTAATGTAATAATATAGAAAATTTCGTAATAGTTTAATTTGCATTTAGATATTTTAAATGGCAATTTACGTATAATATTCAACCATTTTCATAGCAGTTGTGAAAATCGCTATCGGATATTTTGGATGTATTCAGTTATCATTTCGAAGTTTCACGGATATAGAATATAATAATTCTATTTGACAGAAATTTCCCGTATAATATTCAACAGAAACAATGTTAAACATTTCATGGAATTGATTGTTACAAGAATTTTAGGATCGACAATCAGAAGGCGTCTAATCGGTGGTTGACAGAATAAATGATGCATAATGAATTGCAAATTGCCTAAATGGTTAGAAACAATGCGCGAAACTTAATTTAAACACCTATCATATATTTATTGGCATACCAATAATAGGTTGGCAAGAATCAAGAACGGTGTTGCTTAGAGGTCATTTGGAAAATTTTCTGTCTTTTAAAGCAAAAATGCTATTGCATACGTAGAAAATATTTTTACATTAGAAAATACTTTCTTAAAATATTTAAATAGAGTATTAGTTACTTTCTTGCGAGTTGGATTTAATAATGATGTTTCCTGGAATATTTTAATTGATGCAAAACGAGAAAAATATGATAAATGATAAAACTTTATACATTTTCGAAATAGTTAGTCGTTATTTTAGATTAAATATGTGTGCATTATTTACGGAAGCGTGTAGTAATCTCAAATAATATCTTAAATTTTCAAATTCTTTCATTTCGCATTATTTTCTGGAAAGTAAAAGTTCGAAAAAAAATAAGTAAAAAAATACCCCATAAGCTTAGAAATTGTTACAATTAGAAAGTATTTTGTTTTCAGATGTAATTTCCTGGAGGGCAACATATACACTATTTTATCAATGTGTTAGTTAGTTTGTCCAAACTTCCAGTTTTTCCAACTTTAAAGTCGTGCCAAATAAGGCGTGAAGTTCCATTATCGTTTATCAGGACTTTCACTAGAAATGTTCACACAGCCCCAGGGTAATCAGAATTGTATCCATTTTATAGCTTTTCGTCAAGACTAGAATACAGTCAGCTCCGATGGATAGGCAATTCACTCGGATTGTCTCTGACCATTAAATTACGCGACCTTTTTTCCCACTTTTTTCTTTTCGTAGTGCTAGAATAATCGCTTCACTTTCGATCCTATACTCGTTGTAGATAGAGAGTGATAATAGTTTAAGTTTTTCACTTATTTACTCCGAACTACTAAAATTCTCTGACGTTTTAATTTACTACGCTGTTTTAAATTCTCTCTCTATTAAAAATTACGATGTTGCTCTTTTCTTTTTCTTTATTAAATGTGTTTATATGAATATTTTTAGGAAATATTTGTTCACTTTAGCTTATTGATAGCAGTTAAGTGTGCGGTCACATTTTGCAGTCATTGATTTTTGTATTAAAAAAAAACATCCTTATTGCTATCTTTTAACTTCTACTGAGGTAATAAAAGGTTTGCAATGGTTTTAACCCATTTCGGAAATTGGTAAAATATAATATCTTTAGAGAAAAAAGAACGAATTAGTGAAGTTGAAGAGACAACAGTAACCGTAGCAACGTTTCTCGTAAACAAAAAATAAAGCACAGAAAGCACATTACTAGGAGACAGGCCTATTAAGGGAAAGGTGCTGTGTGTGTGGTTAGAATGTTTACACGACAGTTTATTATAGCAAGATCGATACTGCGTGATTCGACATCGTGATGTGAATGGATGTACGATGTTAGCTGCAGGGTCTCACACCTACTGCTACTGGTCGGTCCATTAGGCGGGAAATTCTATTTACTGACACATCTGTAAGAATGCCGATCCAAATTTGATCTTTCTTACCGCAAAGAAAGGTTCACAAATGAAAAGAAATGAAAAGAAGCAATACATGCGCAAACATTCTATTTTTCGATGGCCACTTTAAGAATCTTGTTCATTGAAGACTTCATTACACCACTCAGTGTCATTAGTGTTCTTTTCTCTGTCCTCTCCATTATGTTTATTCATCCAGTGCACTTAATGTTGCTAGGGAGATGCTTCATCAACGTGGTTCGCGGTGATGACTAATTTAAAATACTCCACAAAGCCGACTATTTAGTACTGTACTTTTAAAGTGACTCCATTGTTGTGTCCTGTTTCTGAATTTACGCCCCGTTAGAGATAACTATGCACAGTATGCTATTGTACAGAAATAAAATGTCAAGTGTATTAAAGAAGGGAAGTTTATTTTTTTTTTATTCATATTTTTCTTTGAATAAATTGAAGGAAGCTATTTCCAAGTAGGAATACAATTTAAATGGAAATTTTGCATTTAGTGCGTAAAGGTGAAAGAAATTTGAAGAATATGTTTGTTTAACTTAAAATATTTAATAAATGGGAATTATTTCCGATAATAAATTCCATCTGCGTCAAATTCTTAATTTATATTTCCTGTCATAAATGCTGTTTGAATAATTTACATTTGCGTTTAAGAATTCTAGTCATTAAAATCTAAAATGGCTTTAATTTTATCGAATTGATTTCGTTTCTCTCTCTTATTTAATATATAAAACGTACTACAAATATCGAGAGAAATATATATATATTGAAAAGAAAAAAAAAAAATTCGAAATGAAAATGTTTTACGTCTTCATACCGATATTATTGGTTGGTTTTATTGCAAACATGAAAGAAATCCAATGAGTCGGGTAGAAACTAAAGTGGAAATTGCCTTAAAAAAGAACGAATGACAATAAGACTAGTAAAGTAGAAGTCGGGGAATGGTTCGTATAAAGAAAAAAAAAAGCAGACACAAAAAATATTATTTAAAGCCAAGGGAAAAGAATTCGTAAAACAACTGTTAGTACTTTAGTTCGAACGTTCCTACAGTATTTTTCATTTTTTAATAAATTAAACTAAACTTTTTGTCAGTTATCCTCCAAAATTACATTTCTATTTTAAGATTCCAAACAAAATAATCTTCAAGTAGAATCAGGATAATAAAAAAAAGTGGATATCTTTCTCTCTCTCTCTTTCTAAGTTCGCGTACACACACACACAAATCGCTTAGATTATTAAAAAATTTATTAATCTATACGAACGATTCATAATTACCCCTTTAATATATAAGTTCGAATATTAAGCTCATAATTGGCGCGAATTTCAATTATACGGCATGACTCTCGTAATTTATGAAATAAGACATAATAACGATCTAAATTGGTGCGGGAAGGAATAAAGGAAAGGATTTTGTAAATGCACATCGACCCATGCTGCTGCGTAATTCCTGTAGCTAAGACGGATTTAGCGACCAAGTTAATTTTCTTCTCCTCGACTTCTCTTTAGTTAATGGATTCCCATCTGTTCTTTTCTGCTTTCACATTTCTTTGATTAAATAATATCTAGCCTACAAAAGAAAAATCAATAAAATCATATATATATACACACACACAACACGCGCAGAGTATTCATATAACAAATTGAATTTCTCCATATTACTTTAACCGTAATCAAAACCATCTACTGTATTCAATAATGTATTCTGTTGGTTGATATTTAAAATTAATTGATCATGAAAAGTTTAGATACATTAAAATGATTTCAGTGATGTAAACTACAAACAGATAACGTTAATTAAATGATAACTTACATATTATTCTTGATAAATGCTCCATCGATAGTGTAAAGAAAATAATCTAACGAGAAAAATAATTAAATTGGTTATACATTTAACATGTTTAGAAACAGTGAAGATTGTCTTCAAGTTAAATTAGAATTAATTTAGTAAACTTAACATTTACAGGATATTTTTATCGTTAACCATTCGCGTTGAAATTTTTCGTTACAGTTTCAAGATAATTCTAAAGACATATTAAAGAAACCTTTAAACTGTTTTTTTTTCCTTATCTTATATTTTATGTTCTAAGAAAATTAATTGAAATGACTAACATGCAAAATGAAGATCAACAGTAACACAGTGTAATAAGAGAACTACCAGAACTTGCATTATGAATATTTCCTCTCTCCATTTCTCAAACACCAAAAAATGCTTTAGAAAATGCATGTAAATAAGCAAAGATTTCGAAGTACGTAAATACTTATCTAAGAAAGAAGTGACATTTCAAATTTCCGCTACAAAAAATAAAAAAAAACATGAAATAAGAGGAGGAGAATTTGACGGTAAATCAATAGCAATGTTACTAAAAAACGTAGAAGAATATGTTTGTTGGACATTTCTATCAGTAGAAGTTAAAATGTCTTCGAACACTTGAATCAATAAATATGACAATCATTACACGGAAGACAATTTCCGTTTTCAAATAATTCAAGAGCTTGTTCTCGTAGAACTACGATGTGAAATGACATCAAAACTGTGAAGTATTCTTTTACAGCTTTCTATAAACCTTCATCAGAAGTGCCATCTCCTTCTGTTCAAGTACAAAAGAATATCTCGTACATCTGAAAAGATCTTGACAAGTAGTTTTGGTAAAATGACAGAAGAAACCTTATCAATTTTACTGTTTTTGACAGTTACCGATCTTAGATGAACATCGTTTGTTTTCAAATTTTATAGTTGTAATCTTTTGTTTCAATAATTATTAAACTCGGAACTTTATACGTATATATTATATCAAAGGAAAAAATCTTTATATTTGGAAAGTAACCGAAAATTCGAAATTTCTTTCAATACAACGAAAATCCTTGCTCCAGTCTACAAAGAAGGTCTAATATGATATTTCTTTATCGATTTTGTAATGATTCAAGAAGAATTTCAAGAATTTTTATATCGTTATCAAAGTTTTTATCCGTGATTTTGTAATTCGGCTTTGATGTCTCTAGGCGAAAGAGGGGAAGGAATTTTTCACAGAGATCCCTCATTTATAACAATAAATCATTTAATTATAGACGTTTTTCCGCTGTTTAAAAAACCATATTGCTGTAATCTTTAACATCGTATTAAATAGATTAATTATGATGATATATTTTATTTCTAAATTTCAGATTTATACAATTAATTTTTTTTTCTAACTTTTTAAGAATTTTCTAAATTGATGTAAACGGGACTGAACGAAATCTGATTCGCATATACATTCTCATCTTCAGACAGATTTCTAGAAACTTTCGTGTGTAGCAACAGATGTTGGAGGGCAGATAACTTAAACAACTATAAATCTTTCTTCAGCTGTATATCGTTGAAGATACACAGTTAATAAAATCTGTCGCCCTCTTTTAAAAGTCGTCCTTTTCCTACTGTGTTGTCCAGAAAAGAAGAGATTAAAATGATTGATGAGTTCTCTGTTTTATGTAACAGCTTGGCCTGTCAACTTTTCAATGATCTCCGTTCTTCGTCTTTAAAAAAATAACTCCGGCTTAGCGAACTTTTCCGTCTTGGATTTTGAATTTTAACGATGTCTTGCTGTGTGTGTGTGTGTGTGTGTGTGTGACGTCATCGAAAAAATGGCAATCGCGGAAGTGCTGACATCTACTGTCTTGTAATACCAAACCGAAAAGGCATGCGGGCCCACGTGATTTTCGTAACGAGATTAATGCGTGATTACGGATTACTGGATGGTTACCTAGAAACCGTAAACTGGATACTTAATTATTCTATCATTACTGACGTCAAGAATAGATATGTGCATTAACTTTTGCTGATATTTTTGAATCAATACGGATGTTCTTTTGTATCGAAATATCGTACATTGAATCATTATTATTCATACGATTAATTGAATACAACATGTTATAGAAATACTGTAATCCCTTTATATTCAAATTTGTATCAATAAGAATCGTTTGATTTGGAATTCTAGTTAATACGATTGGAAATATCTTGTCTGAGTGATGCGATGTAGATCTAATTTAAATGAGATGAAAACAGGAAAGATTAATTAATATCTCATTAAGTTTAATTCGATATTTGCTAGTCAAACTTTATCGCCTTTAGCATCGTGGAGAAAATCAAAAACACTCAGAAAAACTAAATTTTATGTACATCAAACTTCAATTTTCTAAATCCACAATTGAAAATTTATCTTTAAATAAAGAAGATCTAGAATTTAATTAAAAAAGAAAAAATAAAGCATGTATATAACGAGAAAGTGAAAATTAATGATATATTTTAAGGATAACATCTAATTAAAATAATTGGAGTATTTTGTAATTATGATAATTGTAATTATTTAAGTTAATATAACGTTAGAAATAGTTTAAAATCAAGATAAAAATAAAGCTCTATCACGTTTAATCTATAAGGAGTCTGCATTTCTGTAGATTTATTTGAATTATCGGAATCGATCAGTTGGAAATAAAAAAAAAGAAGAGAACTTAACTCTGTTTCTTTAATAGTCTGAAAATACATTCGTTTTGTTTAAATTTATCCTATACTGATAAGATAAATCCATGTAAAAACATCCATTTGTCATTGAAATCTTTCTTCACTTAATGAAGGTTTTGTTTGGGAAAGTACGTACCGAACTCCACATTTTGTTACTGAAAGATAGAGAGTTTCTAATACTTCATTTTTTAGTATTATGAAAATATTTTTTTTTGTCTATTGATTTTTACAGTCAAATAAGTAAATTTAGTTTCACTGATAGCATATATACCTACAGTTCTTTCATTTATATCAAAGTTACGAACATATTATCATTCTTCGATATTCGTTCGAAATCGATGTTTCAATTGAAAGAAATATTGTATCGTGTAGGTCTATTGATGTATCCATTGAATATTTCAACGGAAGACCTGTTTCCTGATATATATATATACACATTTATCAAAAGTTTTTATTTACCTTTATTTATTTTTCCTTTTAAAGGATAAAACAACAACTGCATTGTTAAACATTCAATATATGTAGTCTCGAATCAGGAAAAAGAATAGAATAAGAGATCCTGTCATTGAATATAAATTTAAAATGGTTCTTATGATAGAAATATTTTGTATAATTATTATTTCTCATATTATTTTACAACTAAAAAAAAAAAAAACTATAATTTCGTCTGAAACATGGACTAAAGTTCATTAACAATAAAGCAAAAATGTGTTATAATATTTAATTTGAATGTTATTCGTTTGCATAACGTATGTAGAATACAGGATGTAATGCTAATGAATGTAACACATGCAAAACAACCTTGACGTCGCTAATACTAGATCAGACAAACGGCATCGTTTGTTTGCTTTATAAGCCGATAATGTCTGATGTCAGCGAAAATATGGATAGAAGTTAAGATAACGAGTAGAATTATTAATTCTCTAGAAATGCAATACATTTGCACACAACGATCTACATATATACAGATTGTCTAAATTAAAAGAATAGAGGCATCAGTGTAATTTAGAAGATAATCTTCACTACCGAACAAGTCTGGCGTTAAAATCCCAACTCTTAAATAGGATATCTCAGATCGTATTTCGGTTTTTATTGACGGCTGGTCAGGAACCATTCACTAATTCTCTAAGGAATTAGTAAATGGTTTTTCTTATCGCTATCTTAATTTTTCTTATATCTGGTGACAAGTGAGCTTCTTCGTGTTCATTCGGACATATCTTGGCTAGTCAGCTCTCTCATATTTTCGTTTTTATGTATTTTTCTTGAGACCAATATAAAGCTATCATAGTAATACGATGATCAAAAAACAAATGGTGAATTGTGTGGAAAATTTTTTTTGCTAAAATACTTTAACATTTTACTTTTTCTTGACTGTTCCATTCGTAATGATCTTTTTATTAAACTCATAATTGCGATCTATATCTGAATCTATTTTATTGATCTTACTAAGTATTAATATATCGTGTCATAAGAACAGAGTTGGTTTGCTGACTATTGAAGACATTGTGAAAATGTGGATCGATTTTCGGTTTTAGGTTTTCTTCTTCTCTAGCAGCTATGAAACTCACTCAACCTTCTTCACAATGGGTATTTGATCTATCCAATAAGTAAAGATAGACAAAACATGGTAGTAACCATGTCGCTATGGAGTCATATCAAATTTTATTTGCTTTAAAGCTACATTACTGGTATAGGAGGAAAGCAAAGCATATAACCATACTATAAATTCTACAAACTAGAGAAATTTAAATCAAATATGAAATAAAAATTTCTGTTAAATGATTCCTTTTATAATGCTAAGTTAATTATCTCTGTTCAGATTTTTAAATTATAAAAATAAATAATTTCACGAAAATCTCATTTTATGTTAGATTTGATATGTGCATCATTCCTCTAAATAATTTTATAAAAATAATTAATAAGAAGTCAATGGTACTTGTAAATACTGTAATTTCTTTTCATGGAATGCATTGATTTATCGAATTGAATAGCCTTGAAATATCAATAAAAGCAACAAAACCTTTATTATTATTATTTTTTTCTCTCCGAGTATAACTGAACAATCGAGGTAAAAACAAATAACGCATGGATAGTTTCTTTACCCTTTCAGAAAGGAACTGACATTCGGACACAATAGAATCTCAGACAATCCATTTCTTTACTCTCTCAGCCAAGATTGTTGTAAAATCTTTTTAGCCAAGTTTATCAGAGCAATCGGTCTATTGTTGGTTGGATTTTGTGGATCACCTTTCTATCTGAATTGGTACAATTACGAACTTTGTCCATGAAGTCAGAGTAGATTCTGATGAAAAAATTTTACTCAAGAACAATAAAAGTTTCTCTTTACTAGATTAAGAAATTTTAAAGAACTTCATTTTACCTGCTCTTTTCTTTTAAAAAAAAAAACTTTCTAATTCGGTCTTGGATATCGAATCTTTTGACAAATTATCTTGAAGAAATCGTTGACCAAACATCTCTAAAGATTTAAACTGATATCGATAATTTATTTCAATAGTATTGAACAAAGTTAATTTTCAGTCTATTCCTTACTTCAAATTTTATTACTGAAAGTAGATCCTTTCTTAGAAGATCAATCAATCTATGTTAATTCTGAAATTATCGAGGACTAAATAATCTTACATTCATTGATTATATACTTCATTTCAATCAATCAGATTTATAAAATATTTTTTATAGTGTCATGAAGTATTTTAGAATGAAATCTTCGATAACGTATTTTATCATTTTTTAAAAATTGTGATGAAAAATTAATGTTTATATGGGTTAAATATAAAATCATTGTTTGATGTTTAGTTTTCCTGGTTTCTTATATTTTATAATGTATAAAAGTTTCATTCAACAAACATAATTTATATTTTTTAGAAATCTCGAATTATTTTTCAAAAAAAAATTATCATATGGATAGGCCTACTTTAAATGCCAAAATTCATTTTCAATCTTTATTTAACTGAAATTGATGATGTTATAAGACAGTTTCTTTTATATTTTTTACAGAAGAAAATAACAATGATAAATATCATTAAAATATAAAAACAATATATATTTATATATAAATTCATTCGTATAAAAAGTTCTTACCTTTTCTCAAATTATGATCATCAAAATAAAAATTAATTTTTTATAAGATCAGATTTATCAATATTTATCTCACTGAATATAATTTAGTATAATTTTATTTTTCATTTAACCGTTATTACTGTTACTAAATAGTTTAACAACGTAATTATTATATTTGTATTAATACAGTAGAACCCCGTTTATACGTCTTTGAAGGGGGTTGATAAAAATTATATACAAGTGAGATTAACGTTAAAATTTTTATTTTAACTTTAAATGATGAAAAAATACATTAAAATTTAAAAAAAGTTAAACTACATACTGTATTACATATATTTTTTCCATACATTAAAACTTAAAATTAAGAAGTTTAATTAACAATGATGGGCAAATACAAATGTGAAAGGGATAGTCAGTTGGTAGAAAGACTTGTAGGATAAGCTTTGGTTTTACTTTTGTATTCATTCTATTTTCTATTTCATAAGATAATATAGTGTACAGTATTACAAATTGTTCCTTTGTCAAAAAAGTTTTGCCAAGATTTCTTGGATTTTATGTATAAGTGCGATGAAACGACTCTGGGAGAATAAAAATACTAACATACACATGCAAAAAACTGTATAAATGGAAAACATGCAAGTGGGATGATTTTACATACAAAATCAAAAGAGTGTACAAAACACAATGTACAAATGTGAAAAACATAGAAGTGAGAAATGTATAAACGGGGTATATTCTATTTCACTCAAAATTTAATAGTGACGTATAAACGGGGTTCTACTATATATACATATTGCATATAAATATGGTTAATTTGTGGTTATAAAAAAAATAAATATAATCTAATTATTAGTTATAAGAAACATATAAAATTTATAATAAATAATTTTATAAAAACCATCAGTGGCACACCACATCATTATCATAGCACAATCAAGTGATTTATATTTTTAGATTATTAAGCATTCTAATTTTGTGCAATGGTAAGAAATCCTTGAATGTAAATGATGATGTAGGATGTCACAAATCCCATGTATGTTTTTTTATGCAAAAAGTTTAAACTCAAAGCAAAAATGCAATAGTACATTTTAAGCAAGAAAGGAACTTAGGAAGATAAGAGATATTTTGAAAATATTTTTATGTTTAAAATAAGAAATAAATTATAAAGAGTCTGGCAGATTCCACAAATACTATTGAAAGGTTTAATTATCTGTGTTTCATATCAAATTATTACCAAAGAGTGAATATCTTATGAATATGCAGGTAGTTCTTGACTTACAACTAACTTGTACTTACAACAGTGATGCCATCAATCCCAATGGTCTGATATATAGAAAGTATACTTTTTTCCTTCTAGTTTTATGTTCTTTATGTTTATTAAGATAATATATAGTGTCTTAGTAAACATTATTACAAGTTGATCTTTGATTTATGATCATTCAATTCATGATATTCCAATCTTACAGTGATTCTTATGATATTTGAAATTTGGATATTTTTTCATAGCACATTAGTTAGAAGTACTGTTTTGTTTTATTAAAAATGTAGTAAAGCAAGATATAGTAATCACTTACCATCTTGAGGTCTGAGTTTAATTCCAGATTATTTTATAATCCTTGGCTCTGGACAAAATTCCATTATTATTATATAATATTGAGAATCTAGGATGAAATCTGAATGATTTACCATCTTAAAGAATTAAATATTCCAACATCTATTATTACTACTAAAATCTTTACCATTGTGGATTCATTTTCAATTTACAATGGAGTTTTCAAAACATAATCCTATCATAGTTGGGGACGACTTATAGTGAGAAATCCATAAATTTTAGACATTTCTGATTTAAGATAGCAGGGTTCGAAATTTTTGAAATCAAACTTTGTTGTAAGTCGAGGACTATCTGTATTATGAATTCTACTACAAGTTGAAAGATCTTATAGAACCAAATTTGATAGATGCATATCAAATACAATTCTAAGATCTTTCAACTTATGCTAAATCAATTTAGTGTCTATTTTAAATGTGATAATTTTTATAAAGAAAAATCAAGTCACACTTGAATATTTGTATATATATATTTACTTTAGAACTTAAATTTAATAGAAAGAATGATTATCTATATACATACTTTTTAAAGTGGCTGATTATGTTAAATTTTATATATTTCAAAAATTTAATTATTAATTATAATTATAACATATGGCATTATTCCTAATTTTTATTTCATATAATAATAATATATTGTCAGCCAGAACCTAAAAGAAACAGCAAAGAATCAGACGAAGCATTCCAAAATTGGTTGGAAAAGAAGGAAGAGCAATTGTATATAGATAAAATAATCAGTCAGTTTCAAAAAGAAGAAGCATCTCTAGATCACCGCAAAAGATCTGATGCTAACAAAGCTTTTAAAAAGTAATTTTAATTTTGTAAGTATAACTTTATTCAATAAATAATTCAAACTGAAAATTCCAATTTCAGATGGCTGAGAAGAAAACATAGAGAGCAACATAAAACAAGAAGTTCAGCAAGACCTTTGGATTATTCAAATTCGTTACCTCTGTCAAGTCGACACCTTGAAATGTTTGCTCAAAAATTTTATGCCTATTTAGGGAACAACATGTGATATTAATTTATGTGATATATATCCTATAAATATATACACACACACACAAAATTTATATACATTTTTTTCTTATTTATGAATCTTATTTATTATAAATTTATATAGAATATTGTTAAGATATATTTGTTTATAGTCTAGGCTTAGAGAAAAGAACCCAAGGCAGCATCTTTATACATTTTTCTAAATGTTAGATGACAATCACATAAATTTCAATTACTTGCACGTGTGAGTTATAGTGTATTTATCACCATTTCAAAGAACCATATTTTCAATTCATTAAAACTGTGTTCATATTTTAGATTATAGAAAGTTATTGAAGCCGACAACGTAATGTGATTTATACTTGCATTATATAGTATATAGATTGTTCTATTAAATAATTTTAGCAGCATAATAATTGCATTTTTGACATTTTAATCTAGTCATAATATCACGTAAGATGCAATGAAACAATATGTGCAATATTGTTATCCATAATAGATAGCAGAATTAGTGTTGAGATTTTAGTATATACAAAGAGAAGCAAAAATTGTAATTTTCCATATACAATTTTTGAAAGATTTAGGAAATTCAACAAAAAAGAAAAAAAAATGATGTTGATAAAATTTGCCAAATGGTCAGGTAATTTTTAAATAAATATACATTCCAATTGGATATGCATTTATGTTATGAAAATATAATAATAATAATAATAATAATAGAATTGATTAATATTTACAATAGAATTTTTCTTAAATAAAATAATCTATAAAGAAACTTAGTTTTAAGTATTGATAAAAAATAAAAAATATTAGTTTATTGTGAGTTTTCTTTAATGTATAATGACAAAGTTTAAAATTATTAATTGAAATTTAAAAAAAATCAATTTTTTGAATCAGATGTGGCAATTCTAAACTGCATACTTGAATTCGCTTAAAGAACAAATTGAATTGGTTTTAATCTATATTTTAAGAATTTCTTTCTGCATTATATTTTTAAATCATTAGTTCATTGGTTTGGTTTTAAATCATATAGTTGCTGCTGAGTATACTCTCTTATGATAATATGAAAAATATGAGTAGGAGATATTTCCTAAATGCTATGTTGAGATTTTTTTGAGATATATGCAAACACCATTTGACATAAACTGATATAACTGGATTCGATCGTTATTAAAAGCAACTTTATTAATAAGATTTTATATAGATAAATGTGATAGATATATCTAAAAGAATTATAGGTAGACCCCAACTTATATAAATCTGACATATATATATTTATATTTACATAGAAATTCTCTGACTTACAAGAAAAATGTACTGATTGAAGTGGATAAATCTATAATGCAGAGATATGAGCATTTTTTCTTAACTCCATCATATGTCATATGTACATGTTTTCTATGCCAGTGGTCTAAAACTGGCAGCTCGCAGAGAAATTTTATGTGACCCACGAAGATGTTTTAACTATTTGTTTAAATATATGTTACAGTTGAAAAATTATTACAATTTAACGTTAATAAAATAACATTGTAAAGTTTTAAAGCATACTGTATTCAATCTGCACTATGCTGTCAGTAACTACTACCTTAATCATAAACAACTACTACCACTTTCTCTTTCATTGTAGTTTTGTTTGAAAATATTTGGCCCTTCATTACCTTTCAAACTGTGCATTCGGCCTGCATGCAATTTGAGTTTGAGATCACTGTTCTATGTGTTTACTAGATTAGTTTTAGTTAACAAGCTGTCTGGATTCAGATACCTCTGGAAAAACTGAAAGTGTGGGACTCTGAATTGAATCCAGATTCTCCAAAATGGTAAGCAATGCCTTTATCACATGACTTATGTGCTTATTCTTTAATATAACTATTTTTACTGTTAATCTTTGTGACACAATATAGGGTAATTCATACACAATATCATATATATATATATATATATATTGATATTGATATGATGTTGTGCCTTATATATGCTTTGGACTTATTTAAGGTTTTATAGAACACTTGACTTATGTAAGTTGGGGATTGCCTTTAATTGAATATTAATGATATCAAGATGAATTCTGAATATAAGCCATACTTTGATAGAAGAATTGTTAAAGGAAATGCAATTTTGTAACATGATATGATAATGCTTGTTACATTAAGATTGTATATAATATAATATATCTGAACACTGTATTCATTATAAAATATCTAGAAAGTAAATGATATATAGTATTATGGATTGGTTTAACTTTTATGAGAAATTATAGATTGTTAGCAATGATTACTCATTTGAAAGTAATATCATTTTCCTTAATTTTTAAACATAAAAAAAATCTTGTGATCTGTGTGCAAATAAGTCATATTAATTAAGTTCATATTTAACTTTATTGGCATTTCATCACTATACTCATATTTCCTAGAATATTGTTGGCCTGTTTTAGAATTCAAAATAAATATATCTGTCTGATATTTAAGCATTTTCATGCAAATATTATATAAGAAGTCATAAACTTAAGACAATTCATATATATCAGTATTATATCTGTTTTTCAATAATGAAATCAAAAATCAATGTCCAATACACCTTCATTAAATGAGCTGTTTTATTTCACACCAGGAATGGTAGATAATTGAGAATTCAAGACATAATTGTGAATTTTTGAAAAAGAAGAATTTGGTACAGTATAATATTTTAAAAGCTTATTGAACAATAATTATCTACTCTCTAGAGATATGCAGTATAATTGAAAAATGTTTGAAATCAAATTATACCTGATCAGAAGGCAAAAAAAAAAGTACAGCTATATCATTAGAAATGAGAATAGACATAATAAAATAATCAGTGAAAGCCGATGCAGAATATTTACTTATAAGGATGGGAAATTGGAAGCATTTAGAAAATTACTTTGTGTGGCCAGTTATGGAGAGGAAATTATAGATAGACGAATTTGATGGTTAAAAAAATCTAGCTTTGCTTTTTAGTATTGTGCCTATGAGAAAATATGTTGAGAATTTTAGTCATTTGATTTATGACAAAAAATTAGAAATGAAACTTGGAATCCCTTGCATATATTTAAGTCTATATATAAATGAAATTTTAAATTTGCTATGATCTTATAGGGCAGATAGTAATCAAACATCCAAGCTCTCAAAGCTGAAAAATATAAATAAATATTTAAATATTTTTAAGTATCAATATAACCAATTTCAGCTTACACAATTTCCAAACATTGTAGATTCATATATATTTGAATTCTAACTTTGAACATAAAAAAATTTATTTAAAATTAAAATAATAATAATATTTTAAACACATGCAATCTAAAAATAAAATTTAGATTGCATATGTTGGATTTCGTGCATTACGTATGATCAATAATATTTTATATATATTATGTTTGATATTATATATAATTTTATTACTGCTGCTACTTTAAAATATTAATTATATTATATGTATTGCTAAGATGAATATTTCCATATTAGAAACGATATGAAATTAAAAGAATAATGGAATATGAAGTGCTAATGTTAAACATGCTTAAATGAAACAATATTTAAATGAGTATGAATCAAAATATATTTGAAGTTAAAATATAAATTCAAATGTGTTATCAATCTAGAATATTTGGAAATAACATACACAAAAAATAGACAGACTGGCTTTGGAATTGCTGTCAGCTTGGTCTTATGTACTGGAAGTATGGAAGAAGGATCTATTAATAGACCTTAAAATTGTAACTGGCCATCTAAGCATAGGTGGGGTGCCTAAAAAATGAACAAAGCAGCTGGAAACTGTACTTTAAGTGCCATATATCAAAATAATAAATGGATAAATCATTGCAACTGTGCCAAGAAATGTTATATATGTTATACCTTAGTACATCCCTCTACAATGTTTGGATTAAATATA
Source organism: Androctonus mauritanicus (assembly GCA_011317285.2). Lineage (NCBI taxonomy): Eukaryota > Metazoa > Arthropoda > Arachnida > Scorpiones > Buthidae > Androctonus > Androctonus mauritanicus. The sequence continues at coordinate 3,762 of WUQG02096254.1, read as the reverse complement.
TTTTTTTAATATATATTAATAAGTTTGTTTTCTTTAAATCAAATATTATGTAAGTTTAAATACATTTATTTTGTTTTTTTTTTTGTTGTTTTGTGACTGTAACCTAGGCAACCAACCGCTGTCTTTCAGAATTCTTTGTATTTGATGTTCTTTTTGTCTTGCAGCCTGATGATGGTATTTACATACTGAAAACATTAGCTATGAATAAATGAGTTTTTTGTTTATGCAACTGCTGAGGGTGCTATTTTTTTGTGTATGTTATTTCCTGTATTGAAGCGAATAAGTAGTTAAGTTAGAAACATGGATATAATATTTGGATACTGTATATGCTAAAACTGAAGATTCAGAGTGTTAAAAATGTTTTTTAAATATTATATTATATTTTTTCTGCTTTCAAGAACTAAATGGATTTGGTTATATGGAAGAATGACAGTAATCAATACATTTATTTGACCTCAGTTCATCTGAATATTTATATATAGGAATGTTAATAAAGTAGGTTATCATTTAATGTTATCTCACTTAACATTTGCTATTACATTGCAAGCGAACTCCAAATTAATCGATTAAAAATTAAAGTTTTTAAGGTAATGGAATAGAATGAAGTCCTATTTTTTACATATATGGTATAGGAGACAGAAAACATGTTGGAAACCTATAATATAGTTATAGAAAACCAGGCAACATTTTATATGAGTGCTAATTTAAGTACACAATATTGTCTGTGAGCACGATATTAAACTATATTGCAATTGGTCAGATTCACTCTGTGGAAATGCTTAAACTTTTCAACCAGAGGACTCAGGATTGAATCCCACCTTGGAAAAACCATTTGAGGATCTGAACCTGGTGTGTCTATCTTCCTTTACAATTTGACTGAACTTGTTGGATATAGTCAACATGCAATATATGATATGAATGCCACTGTAATTAGTGAATGATTGGGAATTGATATTAAGAAAAACTAATAATGGACATAGTATCTGTGAATTCTAAGATGTCTTTTTATTAGAAAATCATTTTCTTTTCCATAAATTCTGATATATAACTGCTATGTAATATTTTTCAATTAAAATTTACACTTCAATCATGCTTTTCATTATTTCATTCCATTATTGAACAATATAGTAATGACTAGATTATAAAAATTATTAAATAGTATCAATTCTAGTACCAGAAAGAATGCAATCTTGGAACATAACCCTGACTTATAATACTAGGCCTAAGGGTTTTCTGGTTTCATTTAATGTCATGATTTTCAAGAACCTAACCATGATGTTAATTGAGAACTCGCCGTATTTAAGAGCTGAATTGAATAAATCCACAAAAAATTGTGAAATTAGATTATAACTTCATGTAATATGATTCATATTACATCAAATATCAAAATAAGATTTGAATTATGGGCTAGGATAAATATTTTAAATTTTGAATATTAATTTAAATATTAGTTTTATTTTTATATTTATAATATAATTTAATTTTAAAAATTTTATTAATATAAAAAAGCATTTGTAAATCAAAGATATTATATTTTGAAATATATTATACTTCTTTATACTTTGTTATTTAAATACAGTAGAATCCCATTTATGTGTTTCTCACTTCTATGTTTTTTGCACTTGTATATTAAATGTTGAAAAAATTTTAAGTTTTAATGTATTTTTTCAACATTTAAAGCTAAAATAAAAAAATTTCATTTTAATGTTAATCTCACTTGTACATAATTTTTATCATCCCCCTTCAAAAATATATAAATGGGGTTCAATTGTATAAACAAGAGGTGAAAGCTCTCCTAAATTACAAATAATATCTGTACATAATTTTTTTTTATTATTATTTGTTAAATATTGCTTTTTTATTTATATATAAATATTGAATTTAGTATTACTAGATTTCTGTTAGAAAAGTAATTTCTCAAGTTTTATGAATAGATTTAAATAAAAACAATCTAAACAAGAATCATAATGATATCTCATAACTCTTTCGTAGAAAAAACTCTATCAAACAGATTGCAAATAGAATTGTAACAACCCAAAGCAAAACCGAAAATATTAGAATAAGATTAAAGTATCATTCTTGTTTAGAGTTAGAGTATCTTTATCTAAACAATTTAAAGAAATTTATTTGAAGAATGAGTTTCAAAGAGATAATCAAGAATTTTTTTTCATAAAATATTTATCCAGAGATATTTTTTTATTTATGTAACTTATGATTCAATTTCAGTTCTTAAAAATGCTTTTATGTTTATTATATCATATTTTTTGAAACTAGTATGTATACAGGTGTTCCTCAAGTTACAAACATATTGCATTGAAGGTTTTATTTGTAATTCGGAAATTTCATAATTTGAAATCTGCTTTTATGCTGAATTTAACAATATTAAATACTCTGTGTATAATGTATGTTATATACTTTAAATCAGATCAAATAAAACTTTCTTATTTCAGAGATTTGAATATTAAGCTGCATTGAATATTTATACCAATAACACTACAATTATACACTTTTGAAAAACATTTATTCAGTTAATTCGTCGAAGTGCTTTTGGCTTGCTTACAGCCCTCATCAGTGGTACATTCCATTGCAAATTATAATCTATAATGGAATGAACTGCTGATGGGGGCTGTAAGTAAGCCAAAAGCACTTTGACGAATTAACTGAATAAACATTTTTTAAGCTATATAATTTTAGGTTATTGGTATTAGTATAATAGTTTTCCTGTTTAAAGTGCTATTTTCAAATTATTGGTATTCATCAGATAATATTTTAAAATCTTATAAAGTACATCTTGAAAATTTTTGAGTTCTGAATTATTTTAAAAAAAATCTTTTATTATGTGTAAATATCTTATTAGAAATAGAAATCTTTTATTATGTGTAAATATCACCTTTACAGTTATAGATAAATATGAATGTATGCAAGCCAAGTTATGTAAAGATTCCCTGATTAAAAACAAATATATATTTATAGAGAATTAAGTTATAATGCAGAGATAAAAGTATTTTTCTTCTAATTTCATCATTTATCATATATGCATGTATTTTATGAATTTATTAGATTAGTTTTAGTTAATGAGCCAGATTCAGATCTCTCCTGAAAAACCAAAAGTGTAGGAATGAAATTGAATCTGGATCTTCCAAGATAGTAAGCAATGGCTTTACCATGTATCTAATATGTTTATTTTTTAATATAGTTATTTTTAATGTTACATCTTTGTGGCATTGTATAAGATACTATTTTAGTACTGTATAAAGTATGCTCTGACATATATATGTCAGAGCATACCTTAATCAAAACATACATTCTATATGTTTTGATTTATGCAAGATTTCGAGAAATGATTCATATACATAAATTGGGAATTGTCTATATTGTTTTGTCTCTCTACCAAAATGTCCATTGGCTATTCAGTAATAAATGTTTAAATAGTTATATGTTTCTCAATTAACAGCATGATTCCTTTTGATTTTTTGAGAAATGATAATGGGTAACTATATTTTCTACTTATTATCTTGAATATGCACTCTAAGTTTCATCAAAATTAATTAAGGAAGAAACAAATAATGTAACAAATAATTTGCTTTAAGAAAGAATAATACAATTTGTATAAATAGTAAAAAAAAAATTAACAATGATACATCTAATTATAAAAATCAATATCTGATTCCAGATTTCAAAGTTAAAACAAAATACCATAAAAGGTCTTTAAAATGTCAAAAATTATTTACCTATTTTTAATATTAAATACATCATGCATAA
>WUQG02096143.1:0-26049 GCA_011317285.2 Androctonus mauritanicus | reverse complement strand
AGTAATCTTCATTACAAAATTTTATTTCAGTTTAATATTCTAAACATTGTAACATAAGATCCACTATATATATATATAAAGTATTTTCAGAATGAATGTACATATACCAATTAAAATAAAAATTTGTGAATTTATAGCTTAATATATTGCTGAATATTAAGAATTATCATCATTAAAAATCTTAAATTAAGAAAGCAAAACTAGTTTTTTAGAAATAATTTGGATCTCGAAGATTTACTATAAATTACTTTATTTTTCAAGCTATATTTGCTTACAAAAAGAATACAACCAGGAAATAAGAATTCCATGAAGTGTGTATGTAATAGTCACATTATATGGAGGCCATGCTGGGCCTTTAAAAATAAAACAATATTTAAAATCATAATTTCTAAAAACATATAGTTTTTACTGTTTTGTTATATTACAATTAAATAAATAAATTTGATATAGATAAATAAAATAAAAATTTTTTAAATTCTAAAATCATACTATATTATTATTAATCAATATCATCATATTTTTCTCTCTCTTCATTTGGTTCTCAGATAAAATATAGACAAATATAGGTGTTATGAATATTAACCCTTAAACAGGCAGTGGTATATGTACCACCAAAAAAAATTGCTTTTAACAGGCTATGGATCATAATTGTACCACTATAGTTGCTAATGCCTTCTAGCGTATTATTTAGGGGAACTCCTGGAATTTTTCTAGAATTTTCTTTTCACACTGATCTTAATATTAGCTGTTTTTTTTAAAGTATTGATATCACTAACTAGGCAGTGGTACACATAGGTAACACTTATATAACACTTTATAGAATAGTAATAAAAATTTTTTAGAACAAATAACGTTATATCATTTATTATCTACATAGTACAATTACATTTTTTAGTTTTCCCGTTTTTTCAATGTTGGAACATTTAAGGGTTAAAGCATTACTGACATGAACAAACATTACTTAATTAGCATTATTTTCATGATGTAAAAATTTACAATATTTGTTTCTATTTATTAATTTTTATATTTGAGTGTTACTATATTAGATAAAACTTGATAGTTTGATTAGTACCAGTAAAAAATTATTTTTAAAAATATGTTTGATACTGATTAAAATTTATAATGTTAAGAATAAATACAATAAAATTATAATTATTTTAATATTTGAATCATTTTAAGGTAATATATATGAAAATTAAATATAATTTATTACAGCAAATCAGTGTATTATTTTAAAATGAATTTCTTTCAATATTTAAAAATAAAAATGCAATTATTTGAAAAGTTATTGCCTTACCTTTTTCAGTTTTCCTTCTTTTACGTTTATTGCATATCTTAACTGCACATACTGATAAAATACTTGCTACTATAAAGAAAAGAGCTCCTCCCACAACACCTGCTGTGATAGCTTTACTTCGGCTAGCAGTTTCCTGTTCAGCTTATTAAGATAATAAATCATAAATTTTATCATCAATACATATATAATTTATAGTTATATTAACTCTGTTTAAAATACAGAAGTTGCCCAACTTATGATGGTAATTATTTATGACAAAAATCCGTACTTATGATGGCTGCCATCAATGATTTTGCAATAATGGTAGACAATCAACTGGATGGCTGAGTTGTTGCCAGGATGTAAGATATTGCATTTCCACCATATTGTAGTCATATTTAATTTCAGTTTTCATATCTCCAGATTTTTTAGGTATCTAGTCTCAATCCACTCAACCTCATCCTATGCATGAAAATAAATGTATGGAAGCATGATTATTTGAATCCCATGTTTCTGAAAAATTTTTGATAGATCTGCCCAAGCATCAATTCGCCTATTGTAAAGTCGTACTTCTCTACTACAGATGCAAACAGTTCATAATTGGTCTGGAATGGATACCATTATGCAGTAGCCAATGATTGGGAAGCAGTGTCAAAAATAACCATTTATATTTGCTAGAAACTTGGTTAGAATAATTTGAATTAAACTGCCAAAGGATACTTTCAGCAGCAGCCATTTTAGAGTTTCCCAGAGACTGTTCAACACCTATGATAGGATCAATTAGAAGATTGAAGAATGATTTCAGAGGTCTTGGCCAAGCCTGGACCCTTTCTGAAAAACAATATCTGACAACCGGAATTGACCAGATCCTTCGAAACTGGTAAATGACTGCTTTACCATGCAGCTGATAGTGGAAACTTGAACGCAGGAAAATAATTTAAACATTCTTTGTTTATATATTGTGTTTTCTTTAGTTTTATCCATATAAAGTTCTAATAGGCATGAAATATACAATTTTCTCATTTTAAAGAATGAAAAGTATTTATTCAACATTAATGTATGTTCCTCCTTTTTTAAAAGCAGAACAAAAATTCTAAGATCTGGTGGTTGGAAAATATAATCTCCATTTATAACATTTGCACCTCTGAAAAATCATGTTCTAACTTATGATAGATTTGAATTACGACCAAAATTTTTTAATACAACCCTGTCACAAGTTGGGAATCTCCTGTATCAAGAAATTTTTCTAGTATAAAATTAACTATATTAAATAATGAAAAGGAAATTTCTTAAAAATTAAATAATAATTAAATTAATATAATTATAAATTCAACACACATTATAAATAATAAATCAACAATTTATAATAAATTATACTAACTTGGCAAAACAAATATTACTTCTTCACTAGGAGATCCAACAGACATTATTGAATATGAGAAAACTCTAAAAAAGTAAGTAAAACCACTAGGTAGATCTTTAGCTAAATAATAAAATTTAAAATTGTGTCAAAATAAACAATTACATATATTGCAATTAAATTGATGCCAATTAATTGTTTTAATCAAATCACCTAAGTACGAATTTTCATCTTTGACAGGTTCCCAACGTTTCCAAGGTTTGTCTTTTGTTTTATATTCTACATAGTAAAATGCCACAGGTATTGATTTATTAATGGGTGGCAACCAGGAAATAAGAATTCCATGAGGCGTGTTTATTATAGTCACATTACGTGGAGGCCATGGTTTTGGACCTTTAAAAGTAAAATATAATATTTAAAATCATAATTTTTTAAAAATATTAGTTTTTATTGTTTAAAAAACATTATTTTTTTTTTCTTTAATTTGATACAGATATGTAAAATAAAAACTTTTTTAAATTTTAAAATCATGTTATTGTTAAGTCAATCAAAGTTTCAATTAAATGTCCATATATAATTTACAACTTATATACGAAAGATAAAATAAGTTCACTATAAATATTGAAATTATAAATATTTTGTTAAGTAAAAAAATTTAATGTTTATTGCATAGATTCAAATTCAAAATGGAATTATTTTCATAAAATGTAATGAAAAACTGTTATTTTTAAGAATTAAATACAAATGAATTTACAATATAAAAGTTAAAAATTTGTTAATTCTTCATTTTATCACATATTTATTATTGATATTTTTCAAAATATGTTTTATATTTTATCTTTTTTAATTGCATTGTTAAATCTATCCTCATCTATTTAGTATCATTAGAAAAGTTAGACCAAGTAACTATGAAATAAAAATGGTCTGTAATCAGTATCAGTGTTTTAAAAATTAGTTTTTTCTTAAATTTATGAGGAATTTTTCATGGCATCATTTCATTTACGATATTCTCTCATTGCATGGGAGAAATGTGGAGGAGCTCCATCATATGAGACTGAATAAACATCCACTGCATACTACCATAATTTTTTGTTTTTGATTGGCTAACAATTGTTATATAAATTGACGGTTGCCCAGATGTATGAACTGTTGTGAGTTCTGAAACTGTTCAGAATTGGACTTATATTTATATAGTTTTTTTTTATTCAGAAAGACCTTTACTAAAGATACCCAAAATTATAACTTTTCATTGCCATACATCTTATATATAAAAATATTGAATTATCATAAAAGATATGAATTAAAAATTTCATTAACATTAAAATTAGCATCAAAATATTTTATTAGGCATTTTTAAAAAGGATTCACATTATTATGAGATATGCTACAATTTTCTAACAATTTATATTGTTGCTGAAGTCTAGATATTGTAGATAAGGATAAATATTATCATTAATGGTGTATATTATGTAACAATATATTAAATAATATAGTTTAAAGATATACTGCATTTTTCTTGAAACAATTTTCAAAAAATAAATAGATAAATAAATACAGATCTAAGATTATTATTCAACACATATTTATCTTAATTCTTCATATAATATTTTATTCATGGAACTGAACTGTATATACCTTTTGTTATTGATGATCAAACATATGTGATTTATAATTATAATATTTATAAAAATTTACTTGATCACAAAATAATTGATTAAATATTTTTGTTATTACTAATTTTTTAAAAGTATTATTAAAGAACATCAAACAATTTTTTAATTGCACAAACTAGGAAGGCCTATGCTATTTAATTTTGATTATCAGGAGGCTATAGAAATATATAGGGGAAAAATATTTATGTTTGAATCAGTCAATTGATTATTACTTATTTTCTACAATGAAATTAAAAAATATATATATATATATATAGAGCTGTATTCATTTTTAATAATGAATGGTTCAATCATCTAAATCAATTTCTTCTCATATCTGTAGTTTTAAAAAAACTGTCCAAATTAATCAGAGATCTATGAATTAAAAGCATAAAAAGTTCTATAAGACTGCTTACTAAGAGTTCAAAATTCAAAAGACCAATAAGCACATTAAGTAACCGCGGTTTTTACAGAATAAAAACCAAGCTTACTTAATGTGCTTATTGGTCTTTTGGATTTTGAATTAAAAGCATGTTGCAATGAGTCTGAATGAGGAATGAGTATTATAAAAAAATTACCTGCAGGCTTTTGTACAGTTGGAATATATGTTGCTCCATAGGCATCAGTTGGATATACACCACTTAAAAAATCCCATTCTAAATAAATATAAATTAATCTTATTTATCTTTTATTTAAATTTATTTTGTATAAAAAAAAACAAAAAAATAATTATTTTAATGAACACTTTAAAATTGTTATTATTATTTTTATAATTAATATGTTACTGGTAATTTTGAAGATTGCCTATTCCTGGTATTTTTCAGATACTGTGAATTTTTTTATTTAAAAGAATCCTTTGTTATAATAATAATCACAGCACTCAAGCAGGAACTCTATTCAGAAATGTTTTCAATGGGACACTTACCCTCTTCAGCCACACCAACTCACCAAAAATGTACAAATTTAGCATTTTCAGAGACATTTAAACCATTACATCTAAAAAATAATAATAAACTCATGCTGGTCTTCCCTTCCAGCACCTGTTATTCTATCATCACTCCTGTTTAGATGCTTGTTCCTCTTCTTAGAGGTAACTAATCCAAGTTATAAACAAAAACAGGAAAGAGGAAAAAATAACAATATAAAAATACCTTTTAAATAATTCAACATGCACATTAAAATAAATTTTAACATATTACAACATATTAGGAGGAAAAGATTGACTGACATTACAAATTCTTTTAAAAATAAAGTTTTTTACATATATACTACATTAACTCTTTCGCTGCTGGCTATTATTTAAAATTAAGTCTAATTAACATGCCAATGTTTTATAACTAAGATTGCATATCCTAAAATATAAATAATTAGCTGCCAAAGAATTGAATTTAGATACATTCACAAGCTTTACTTAGCATTTTAAAAAAACAAGAAAAAGTATGCTAAATAAAGTTTATATTGAAAAATCAAAACACAATGCAGCTCTATACTGCACATCAATAAAAATGCACAAGCTAAAGAATATTTGTAATAAAAAACTGGCTTGCATGATATGTGGTACTGTATTTTAAATATTCTGGCACATTAAACTTAAGAGTCATATTGTTGCCTGAGTATTTCTAGTATTTAATTTTTGTATACTTTTCTATATGGAGAAATATGTTCATTCTTGCATCATAACAGTATGAATATTGTTGCATATTTTTTATTTTACTTGTTATTATGCCTTTATGACATTATATAGAATGTATCAGACCACCTATTTCACCCTTTTTTTTGAAAATGAGATATGCTAAGAAGTTTAGAATAAAATTTGTATAACCTAAGTGAATTTAAAGAATCTGATGGTGTCATAATTATGTTCCAGAACAAATCATAAATACGGGAAAGCATGATCAAATATGAAATATCATATGGGAACACAGGGAGAGTTGAGCATTGTTACGGCAATTGAAAAGAAACATCTACTTCTTAAGCATTGTTTTAATATCTTGTGATTTAACAATAAAGAAGAAAACAAAAAACAGATGGCATATCCTAGGATCATAGGGTAAGAGATATTCAAAGTGTCTGCTACATTGATTCACACATTTCCTTGCTTGTCTTTATATACTATTATAAATTGAAGGATTTCTGTGTCACTGAGTGATTGGCAAGCCTCTGAATTAACTGTTTCATTTCATCCTTTATTGTTTGGATATTGCTGAAAGGTAATATTTTTTACTTGTCCTTACTAAAGAAGTTCATTGGCATCAAATCAAGGGATTGGAGTGATCAAACCACATGATCTCCTCTCTTAATTCATCATCTGGGAAAAAGATAATCCACTATGCACTGTGCTGGCAATGAATAATGCTTGAACAGCCATCTTGTTGGTATGGATAAGGATTTGGTCTGCCAAATTGCAAGACCAGATCCTTATTTTGTGGGAAACTTATGATTGCTACAGATATATACAATGATAAAAATCAATGCTTAACTATAATTTTTATATTTCAGAGTTTTATATGTTGAATCAATCTAATTTACTCAACATATCACCTATCAATAAATCCTCTATCATAAATCTTTATTAAATTAATAATTCATCAATGAATTATTAATTTAGTAAGGATTTATTTGATTAAAATAAATGTATTTTTTAGAATAATTGATATAAAATAATCAATTATTCTAAAAGATATTATTATAAAATAATAATATAATTGATTAATATTATGTAAAAGACTAAAATTATACATATGAAATATATGTAGGTCATTTTCTTTAGTTAACTATAGGTATTTCCAAACACACTATAAAATATTTGTACACATTGCGTATAAGTTCTATTATATAGTGGAAAATCTGATGATCATCATTTTACAGCAAAAAAATTAAAGATCTTATTTCTGAAATGACCATTTCTTTAGAAAAAAATTTACCTTTTGTTTTAGCCTTTACAATTGGACTAAACTGTCCATCTCCTAAGATATTTCGAGAAAGTATTTGAAAGTCATATTCTGCATTTGATTGAAGATTGTAAATAGTAAATGTAGTTACACTTTTTGGTTGAACATGAATTGTTCGCCAATCATTTTCATCTCTTTCTTTTAATCGATACCTAAAAAATTAACAAATTCAAATAAAATTTATTGAAAATAAAAGGAAAAGTCAATGTTTAGATTTTATTCTAAGTTTATTAATCTAATTAAAATATAATAATTTTTATATTCATGTTACCAAATGACATAATTTTGTTCATATCCACCATCATATGCTGGAAGCCAAGTTAGTGTTGCTGCAAATGCACTCGTATTAACCGATAAATTAGTAGGTGCATGAGGAGTAGTACCTAAAAAGTTATAGTAAATAAAATTTAAATTATGTAAATAATAAATATAAATATCTAAAAAAATTTTTAATTACTTTCAATAAGAAGAAGGCTACTTGTAACCAATGTGGCAATTTCATTTTCTAGAACACATTCATAGGTCCCATGGTCTTCTTTCCTTAAGCCTCTAATTGTTAAATTTCCACCAATTAGGTCTGTTCTATCACGAGGAAGTTTCTTTCCATCTGCCTTGATTTAAATAAAAAATAATAATAATTAATAACTGACAAAAATGACTAAATCATTAAAAAAAAAATTGATTAATGATTTAAGTTTAAATTTTCATTAGAACTGAAATTCAAACTTACTCTTCTCCAGCTAATAATTGGCTTTGGCTGTCCTGTTCCACTGCATGGCATTGTCACTTCATTATTTACAGTTTTTTGATAAATAGGTTTTGGTTTAATTGTGAATACTGAAGGCTCTGTAAGTTACATATTTAATTTAATTTAATTAATTACTTTATACTTTTATTAAATTATTGATTCCAAACAAACTATTCACAATATATATAATCTTAACTTAACTTATGATTATAATAAAATCAATAGATAATATAATTTTATTGATGTCTGAATTGATATTAGCATCTGGAGCTGGATTACCCATTAGACACAATAGGCGCATGCCTAGGATCCCATGACAATAGGAGATTCCAAAAGCGGATAAATAAATTATAAAATTTTCAATAATTTTTAAAAAAATTTTTTGTGCCTATATATCTCAAAGGTTTTTAATCTGATCTTGTTAACATCCATATTGTCTTATCCATTTGATTTCATTATTAGCTGATGTCATGTATTCATTAATTCATTAAAAGTAACAAAGAGGTGGCCTGGATGAACACATAGTAAAACAGTTGCTTGTTTGAATGATCCAAGTCCTATATCTCAAGTTTCTTAGGCAGACTCAAGGCCTATCCCATTGAACTTCATTCTTTAATCTTTCAATTGAACTCATCACAAGTAATGCTCAGCTTGTGGTGGGTCTAAAAGTGGTTTTTGTCAACAATATCTTACGAGAGTCGATGGCATAATTAAAATTAACAAATGTAATATAGGCACTTCTCCATGCCTATATTACTTGTGTTCTCTCTACATTTTTATAACTTATAAAATAAAAAAAAAATAAAATGTCAAAGATTGGTTTTGCTTGAGGTCATAGGTCAAAATAGATGTCTGGCATATTTGCTATCAAAAAAACAATCTTTCCAACCAAAAAATAAAATGCAAGATAATTTAAATAGGGTGTACAAATTCTATCAACATTAGGTTTTATTATGTTATTTTTAAAATATTAGCTGATATTTTTATATATATATATATTACATACATATTACATAAATTTTTATAACTTTTATAAAATATTAAAAAAACAATAAGCATCATGCCTATATGCTTGTAATAAGATAGACAGTACTCAAAGAAGGAAGAAAGAAGAAAAATGAACATTAATTACAATAATTAAATGCTAAACATTAAAAAAAAATGTTTCAAATCATATATGTAACTATACAATACAGTATGATTATGTTTGTTGCAAAAACTCTGTCATATGCTACAAAATCAGAAAAATCAAAATGAGAAATGAAGAAATTGAAGTAGTGAGTGCTCTAGCTGTCATGGTTTTATTAGCAAATTATGTAAATAATTTGCATTCCTGAGTTGGGCTTAACGCATCATCACTGTAGAAAAGCTTATCTTTTGTCACAGGTGATGGCAAAAAAATAAAAAAATTCATTTTATACCAGTTACATTCCAGACTACTACTGTAAAGCAAATCACAGTAATTTTTTTTCATTTGTTAATTCATATAAAAGCCTAAAAACAAATTTACAATATTATTCATTAAATGCACAATAGCACTAGACCAAAAAATTTGGCCAGGTGGCTGTGTTTTAAAGCATTTGCATATCATATAAGATCCAGGTTCAATTCTGGATCTCACATCTTCAGTTTTTCAGGATGGCTCCAGGTCAGCCTGTGTTAACTTATGTTTTATGTACTTATTCTAAGTATTATTTTGCAGATAATTTTCATTTCGAGATATAAAATAAAAACAAAAATATAATTGAGAAGTGCAATATTAGTGAAATATCAAAAAATTAAAGTGCTGTAAACCAAACATGCCTGTATTCATATGACATTAATAATTTCTTTATTATTATAATTTGTTTGAGTTTAAAGGTTATGGTTTCATTTCTTTAAATAAATAAAACATTGTTTAATCATAAATTATTGTTTTTGTTGAACTTTAATTAATTTTAAAGTTATTATTATGTGAATTGCATTGCCAAGGATGGAACTCTTGATTTTAACATTATGTCTATGAGAAATTGAATCTTGGTTTGAGTTCTCATTTTATGAGCTTACTTCAGTAATTAATTAATTTGTAGAGATGTATGTTTTCTGTACCTATATGTTTTCTTGAGTTTATTTAATTATATATATCATGATATTTCATTTTTACCACAATTCATATAATAAATAAATATGAAAAATCAGATTTTTTAACTACCAACTTTAATGTTTATAATACATTTATTGATTGTATAATTATTATTCTATATAGGTAATCAACTAATGACCATTTGTATTTATAACGGTGATACCATCAATAAATTCTGCGATTGGTCAATAAAATTTAACAGGTTTGAGTCCCTCACCTATGGTCTGACATATGGATAGTGTCCTTATTTGTCTCCAGTAGTTTATCTTAATAAACAAAAATAATGCTAAACAAAAAGATCACCAAACTATAAACATGTTTTCTATAGCTAGCCAGTAAGCATCTTAGTAAACATGTTAAAATGTTTACTAAGATGCTTACTGGCTACAGAAAACATGTCGTTGATTATAGTGTCCTAGTATGCATTAGAAATGAGAAATATATAAATTTTGGGCATTTACAACTTCTAATGGTAGGATTCAAAAACAAACCCTACTGTAAAGTGAGGACTACCTGTATATCAATAAGGAATGAATTAAATGACAAAGAAGTACATGAAGTTAGCATGCAATAATGATTTTTACAATTATAATGTAAAAGAAGAATAAATAAAATTTATAATAATTGATTTCAGTAGTATATATATATTTAATTATTAAATTGCTTGAAAAATTAGAAATTTTAAAATAATAGAAAAGTAATTTTTTGTTTTGTTCAGCCCAGATTATTCAAATTTCACTGAATTTATTAATATAAATGTATTCAAAAATAAAGAAAAAAATGAAATTTTAATTAGAAATTTAATTAATAAAAATATTCAGAGAAGCAATAAGGTACTTACCTCGAACTAAAATTTCCATTTCATTTGAAGTCCCAGCAGTTCCATGAATATTATAAGGTGTACATTGATACCTTCCTTGATATTCTATATTTACATGTTGAAAAAAGAGAGATCCATTATTTAATGTAGATACTCCAGGTGTGGCATGTGGATCAAATGGTCTTTGATCTTTAGTCCATGTAATATGTTGAAATGGTGGACTAGCCTGTATATAGCATTTTACTATTCCAGATAATCCCAATGGTAAATACTGAATGGTTGGTGAATATGTTACTCTGGCAGGATCTAATATAAAATTTAATTAATTAACATTTATATTATTATTAAATACATTTTTTAAAATGAAAGCTTCAGAATAATTTTTAAGCTTACATTCTACATTAAGATATGCTGATGCACTGTTTGGATTACCAATACCATTTGAAACCTCGCAAGTATATAATCCAGTATCTTCAGCTGAAGTCGGATTAATAAATAATGTACCATCTCTTCTAATATTTGTGCGTGACTCTAGCCATGATATTTCAGATATGTCTATACCATTATAATACCAATGGTGAGTAATATTTGAAGGAAATGCTTTAGCTTCACAAATTAGTTCAATGCCATCACCTTCTAATTTTGTTGCATTACGAGGAGGCAAAGTAATTACTGCAGAACCTAAAACATTTAAATTGGTTTTAGATATATTAATTTATTAATAAAAACGATAACTTTTATTTATTATTCAATTAAGTTGAATTATACAATTAATAAAATTAATTGTATTTTAAATTTAAATAATTCAAACAAAAATATTATATAATGAGATTTTAAGTGTCAATATTTATAATTTTCTGATGTTATTTTTAAAATTCAAACAGAATTAAGCCTCACTCCAAATTATGTGTAATATAAATTTTTATACTTTTTTAAGACAGAGCATAAACATCCACTATATTTGTAAGTTATAAGTACAAACATGTTAGTTTAAATTTTAAAAGTTCATGTTACTTGATTTATTTATGTTTTTATATATTTTTTGATTTATCTTAAGTACTATATTACAGGTTTTCCCACTTTATAAAGATCTGCTTTGCAACATTTTGTTTTTACAAAAGATTTAAATAAGTATCTGTTCAAAAGAAGATTTCATTTTTACGAAAAAAAGAAATGTGAAAATAATGTTCAGTATTTATTTTGCAGTGAGCTATTATAGTAATAGCATGCACTCCAAACAGCAAGAATGGTGCTGTCAAACTCCTTCCCCACGAACTACACTCTGCTTGTGAATATCTGTGCTTTATTCTTAATTTATTTTATACATCTGTCACAATATATGTCCTAAGATATCAAAAAAACCTTATAAGAATGTTAGCATAAAACTGAACATATAACATACCAAATAAAACAAAACAAATTTTATATGTTGTTATAATTTGGTGGGTTATATTTTGAGTCTGGTTTGGGTTAGGTTAGGTTAGATTAATTAAGTTGCTAAATTATGCATGTGATATATTTTATCTGGCAGTGGCCACTTTTAGAACTCATCAAAGACTGTCCAACACCCATGATGGGGTCAACCAAGATTGAAACATGGTTTCAATGGGCAACACTGAGACACCTTTTGAAAAACTGAAGCTTTGGAATCCAGAATTGGATCTAGATTCTCTAAAATGGAAGGCATCTGCTTTATCATGCAGTCATCTGACTTACTTTTTGAGTTTGAATGATCAAAAATTTTTCCCATAAAAATTAATGGTAATTGCTTCTTTATTTTACGCTTTTTAATTTATGAAAAATTTCATTGTAACAATCAATTTTCATAAAGTGGGGAAACATGTACATGTATTCCCTAACTTATGCAAATAATTGGGATTTTGATCCCAATTATTTGCGAAGTTTTTATGTAACTTGGATTTTACATAAATTGGAAAAATAATTTTTTAGTAAAAATTCTAAAGCAAAAATTACCAGAGCTAGATGGATTATGATGATTGTACTTATACAACATTATGGGGACATATTGTTCCCTGACTGAAAAGAAAACAATACCACATGGAGCAATATCATACCAGTACATAAGATCAACAAGCAATCACAAAATATTAATAAATCAAGTAATATAAGATTTTAAATGATAACAAATACAATATAGATATTCTCTGAATTATGTATGTCCAATCTCATTAAGAATTCAATTATACTGCTTATTCCCAGGAAACTGTCTCATATAAAATAAAGCTCAACACTAATGCAGTTGTGGTTAAAACAATTAATAAGACAAATGTTTTTGGCAATATAGATCACTTGCCATCTTCAGGTTCCACATATATAAACAAAAACAGTTAAGAATCCTTAACCATTTTTGTTTATGTGTGTGGAACCTGAAGATGGCAAGTGATCTGTATTGCCGAAAATGTTTGTCTTATTAAATGTTTTAACCACAACTGCATTAGTGTTGAGCTTTATTTTATGAGACAATGTCCAATCTCCATAGATCCAAACCTACATAAAAGAAAAATATTTTGAAAAACTTTTTATGAAATATAGAATATAAAAATTTATTGTATTTGCTTAATGCCTTGAAAAAAATAATTTACATAAAAAAATTTTGTAAAATTTTTTTATATAAGTTCAGATTTATGGAGATTGGATATATAAAAATTGGGAATATCTATATTTGTATAATATCATTCTAAGCAAAATTATCTCCCTTTCAGTCAAGGATAATATAGCACTATAATGTTGTGTAAGTGCAAGTGCAGTCCATCTACCTCAGAGTTTTGATCTGGAATTTTTATTAAAAAATTATTTTTCTGACTTATACAAAATCCAAGTTACATAAAAACTTCTATCCAAATTATCTTTTGTAAATTGGGCAATGAATGCATTATTATATATTAACTGATATTAATTTAACTTGGATTATTTTTCCAATTAATAATGGTAATATCTGTGAGATTATTTCTGAAATAATAAAACCTCATACATACTCCAGCATTCTTACCAATTTAAAATATAATTTTATAATTGGTTTTATGTAATGTTAAATATATAATGATAAATAATTCAAATCAAAACTGAATTTTAAAATACAGCCTTAACTACTAACATAAATAGAAATAAAATGATTAAAAACTATTCCTTTTTTTCAACATCTAATCATTATTATGACATTAAACAATAAAATTTTATTAATGCCATTTTTTTTATAGGCATACAGAAGAGAATTGTTTAAGCTATATTATTTAAAAATCCTCTTAAATGAAGCCATTTTAATTTTTTCTCCGTTTTCAATTTGTTAAACATTACTTTTTTCATCAAAAAGAAATTTTTTCTTTTCCAAAGCAGCTTTGCTTGTAAATGTTCACTTATCTGTAGCTAAAACTAAAAATATTCGAAATTATATTTAATTTTTTAAAATTAGAGTTATTTTTCATTTATGAATATTTTTATATATCATTTTTTTTGACTCAAGAAAAATCTATATTTTATTATTATTCATATATCTATATTATTTTATTATTATTATTCATACAATACAGTCTTGATAGTCTGAGTTTATATATATAAAACAGTATAATCAATGCAATTTTGGTACTTTTTGCCTCGAACTATCAAGACTCTATTTATATATATATTTTTAACAGTTAAAGATTAATAATATTATATATGTACTTTACCTGCAACAATGATTTTTGTATGAGCAGATGCACTCCCTTCTATATTATGGGCAGTACATAAATAATCTCCAATATCTGATTGTTTAAGATTTGTGATGCGAACAGTTGTGTTTGCAATTTTAATATTAGCATTGTCATCTAAAGGTAAATTGTCCTTAAACAAAAAAAAAGGAAAAAAAAAAATACATGAAATTTTTATATCATAATAAATTATTTTTAACAAAATTTATTTCAATAAATCATAAATTAATAAAAACCTTTACTGAAATTTTAAAATTGAAAAATTAAAATATAAATTATATTGTTATACTGATTTATATACATACTTCATTCCTGAAAAATGCTTAAAAATTGAATTTCCATAAATTAGGGACAAAATTACTATTTATTTAAATGGGAAAAATTTTCGAATCTAACAATTTACTTATTTTCACTCAGATAAGTTAAAATAAACAACGATAAAATTATTCTAATAATTAATATTAATTATTAATTCCACAATCTAACAAGAGAATTTACTTGATGAAAATCTTTTAAGATTTTCACCGAGTAAATTGTATTGAATTTCACAGAAGTAAAACAACCAGCTGGAAATTGCATAAGAGCATATTATATATGTTAGGAACTATATTAGACCAATATAGTTACTAATTAAAAATACTAAGGAAGTCTAAGATAATAATCTCCAGATTTTTTAGATGGTCTAGGACAGGCCAATTGATTCCTATTGGCCAACCCTAAATGAATGTGGATAAGTCATGAAGATATTTTCCAAACAGATGTTAGTAGGTGCAGGACCATTCTAGAGAAGAACGACTCTGCACTTAACTAATCTCTGATTGAAAAACGAAAATCTAGAAATAAAAAAAAATGTTTCTAATAAAATTTGATGCTTCCATTGTTTAGCAATTTCAAAAACAGTTTTTTTTTTCAAAAAATATGAATAATCATAACAATTCACAATGAAAATTAAAAACAATCAATGGTATAATATGCTATGAATATATCAATGTATAAAATAGAAAAACATCTGCATAAAAGGATATACAGTTCTATTTTACAGTTGGAAAATAATTTTTACAATCAATATAATTATAGTTAACATTAATATAGTTACTTATTAAATATAATAGAAAATAATTTGTGGCTGATAAAAGTGAGATGTGATAGATAAAATATAGCAGTTGTGTTAGATATTACACAGAAGTGTTACAAAAGAATTTATTACAATATTTTCTGAAATTTTTGATAATCTATAAAAATAGTAATCAATAACTTTATTTTAATATTAATTCAACATTTATATCAAATATTAATAGAAATTTGATAATTATGTAGATATTTTAGCTGAAGATCAAACCAAAAGCAAAAGTGGGTATGGCTGGTGATTTCTGGATCCTGACAGCACATAGAACACTGAATTCAACAAATTATTTTTTAACATAATCTACAGCAATGGTCTCAAACTGGTGGCCTGCAGGCTGGATGCAGCCCGCAAAACAATTCTGAATGGCCCATGAAGATGTTTTACCTACTTATTTAAATACATGTTACAGTCGGAAAATTATTACAATTTAATGTTAATAAAATAACAATGTAAAGTTTTAAAGCCTGCTGTACTCAAGCTGTTCTGTGCTATCAGTTATTACTGTATCAGTAAAATATTTTCCTTTCATTGTAATTTTATTTAAAAATATTTGGTCCTTCATTTCCTTTTGAATTGCACATTTGGCCAGCAATTCAATTTGAGTTTGAGACCACTGATCTAAAAACTCTGTTATCTACTATGAAATCAGAAAAATAAAAATGGCAGACTGAGAAGCTAAAGTAGCATGTGTTCTGGACACTATAATTTTACTATCAAATTATGTAAATACCGTAATTTTCATTGCTGAGTTGTACACAAGGTATTGCTCACTATACAAAAGTTTATCTAATTTTTTCTTGATGATGATGATGAAAAATAAAAATTCTTTAATATTCATATGATGACGATATATTAATGATAATATTCATTACGAATATTAATGAATTTTTGTTTTTAAATAATAATGAATAATGAAATTATCATCATTATTTGTTATTATTTAAGGAAACAAAAACAATCTTTAAAATCAAGCAAATTATTATAATAATTTCATTATATTATAATTTGCATGATTTTAAAGATTATGTTTTCATTTCCTTAAATAAATAAAACATAGTTTAATCATAAACTACCGACTTTGTTGTTCTTTACTTAATTTTATTGTGACCAAATTGAATTGCTGAAAACAGAACCAAATTTTAACATTATATCTACAAGAAACTGAATCTTAATTTATGAATTCTTATTTTACAAACCCATTCCAAGAACAAATTAATTCATAAAGACAGGAACTACCAGTACTTAGTTTTAAGATAAACTGTATTCTTAACAGACTGAAATATCAGTTTTAAAAATAAAGAAATTTTTTATTTATACCATTTAAATTTATGCTATTTTAATTTAACATCATTAACAAATGTGAAAATTATTGATTTTATGTGATTTAAAATGAATGCTTCAAAATCTGGTCTGTTTAGCATATTTCACAACTTGTTCATTGTCAAGCATTTTATTTTGTTTTACAGTTTCAAGAAAGAATTAAAAATAATTTACATCAGATATTTAATAATAAAATACTTTCAAGACGAGAATTAATCAAAACTTATCTAAAATGAATTTACATTACAAATTAATTCAAATTTAATTACATTTAATTATTTTAATTTTTAATGGATTTAATCATTATTTAAAATTCATTTAAATATTGCAAAAAGTTATTAAATTATAACTAAAAAAATTTTCAAAGATTATTAAAGATTTATGAATTTTTTATCCATTATCTTTTATTTATTTTATAAATTGACTAATTAAAATTATATGGATTTATTAAAAAAATGTATTATATATAATTAAATAATTACTGTAACTCTAAATATATTATGTTATTTTCACACTCAAATTACAGTTTAATTGAATGAATTGCAAAATAAATAGTAAAGTAGGACTATTTTTATTATTAATTTTTATTAATTAATTATGAAACATGTAATTATTATACATAGATGTACTTTTAAACTGATTATTGTTCTTTTATTTTTCATTCAAGATTATATAAAATTATATAATGAAACAAAATATGCTGCTAATATTCTTGCAAGAATATTAACAGCATATTTTGTTTTATTAACAGGAATATTATTCCTGTTAATGGAATAAAATCCACCAAAATCCAATTTTTACATCTTGGAGGCTGGGAAATTTGATTTATTTTTGTATATTATTAATTTTGATAAAAATTTCCAAATTCAACTGACCTATTTTTGCATAATCTAAAAACAGGTGACGAATCATATGCACCATGCTTGACTTCTTATGAAAATATTTAAATTGACAAAGGAAATTTTTTACCAATATTACTAACAAAAATTAAAAAACTTTACAAACAAAATATCATCCCTGTTCTCGTAATGTCCAAATGATCAAATACCTGTTGGGAAAGTGCTAAGTATTTCAAAAAAAGTTTTATTTCTAAGTGCCATAATTGACTTATATTTAAAAAGGTACTTTTTCCTGAATTAGAAAAAAGATATAAATTTTAAAGTAAATCAATGTATATTAATTAATAAAATGCCAATAAATAATAACAAAAAATAAAATTATAAGCTATAATATTTTACATATTATAGAAATATAAATTCTAACATATTTTATTTATATTTTGTCCTTCTTAATTTTTTTTGTAAGAGATTAATTTTATATTCATTTTACTTTGTACAGAATACATCAAATTTTATATTGAAATATTTAATCAAAATATAAATATTAAACATTAACATACTTTGTACCAAAATATTTTGGGTTGAGGAGTTCCTTCAGCTTCACATTGAAGTACAACTGATTGACCTGTTTTTACATATAAAACATCTGGTGGTTTCACAGTAAAACGTGGTGGAGCTATTATTAAAAATATCTTTTAATAAATTGATAATTACTTAATTTTTTTGTACTTTAAAACTATTTAAATACTCACCTTGAACTTTAAGATTAACCCAGGTACCATTTTTTGGAGAATCTGGAGGTCTGTTTAAAAAATATACTTTACATTCATACCATCCTTGATCTGACTGTTGAACATTGCTAAGATTCAGAGAAGCTTGTCCCGAAAGAGATACACGACCATCATAACCTTTACCAGCATGAGGTGGATAACCATCATACCAAATATAAATAGGAATTTTTATTCCTTGCTTTTGCCATTGAATAACATATGGTACAGGTATGTCTTCAGGAAACTTGAAGGCACAATGCAAAATAACATCTTCACCTAAAATTGCTGTAACATGTTCTGCATCTTCTAAGAAATAAGCTAAAAATAATAAATGAATAATTAATTATTGTATAACATAAAAATACTTAAGAATATAAACTACTTGTCTGAAAATAATTATATTAAAATAATCAATACACTTATATATATATATATATATATTATTATTTATGTTTAAGAAAACTAATCTAAAATTTAATAAAAAGTATTAAAATTTAAAAAATTTGAATTATTTATAGTTCAGTCATCAGATATTTGGTTTGTCAACAGTGATATTTTTATATTGTTATACTCGATGCAGAAAGAATTTGAAGTATTCCAGCAGATATTCTATCCAATTTATTAATTTTAGAAAAATATTTTAAATACTTTTATGGCAAAAATGGAAAATCATTTAAGAATTAATAATTATAAAAACACAGTAATTCTTTTAATTTAAAATATTACTGTGATATTTTATCATCAATAGGAAAAATTTTATTTCTGATTAAATGCAATAAATTCTGCAGAAATATGAGGCATGTTAAAAAAAAAAAATCCATCTCAAATAAGAAAACAAGTTAATTTCAGACAGAACAATTAGTTAACTGTTCTTATTTGAAACTGAAAATCTGAAACACTTTCAGCTTTAAAAAATCATCTTCAGAATTTTATATCTGTGTGTAACCACTGAAGACAGCATTTTAAAGACGGAAGTGCTTTTGGATTTGTAATACTTTAAAGTATTCCAAATCCAAAAGCAGTTCCATCTTTAAAAGTAAACTAACTATTCTACCTGAACTAAGATTATTTTCTTAATTGAAGTATCTTAAAAAGATAGATGATAGTAAATAGAAAGTTTTATCAATTTTAAAATATAGGTTGCCCCAATTTACAACCATTCAATTTATGATATTATGATCTTATCATGGACATTATAATATTCTGAACTTGACTATTTTCATAGCATATTGGCTGGAAATACTTTTTTGGTTTTATTAAAAATATAGTAAAGCAACCGTTTACTACTATAGGGATCAGGGTTCAATTTCAGATTTTTGCATCTTGGAGGCTGGGATCAATTTCAGATTATAAAATAATCTTGAGGATCTAGGGTTATATCTGGATGACTTTATCATCTTAAAGGATTCAGTATTCTAACAATCTATTATTACTATTAAAATTATTACATTATGAATCATTTTTGATTTTAAATAGGTTATCAAAACATAACACTATAGTAAATTGGGGACAACCTCTATTTAAACAAAACTTAGGAAAACAGCTTAAAAATACTAAATTCCATAATAGAACACATTACACATACATGTTATTAAAAATTTATTTACTTTGTAATAATTATTTTGTTCATTACCAAGGATTTTTACATCTACAGTTTGTTGTCTATCCATTTTTTTCATATTATTATAATGCTTTTCATTATATAAATAAATCAAAGAAAGTTTGTTTATTATTTAAACAGTTATGAAAATCTCATTAAATATTTATTATAAAATATTTTAAATATTCTTAAAACTAAATATTTTTAAATAAAATATTTTATTTGTGACAAATAAAAATTTTCTAATTTCAAATATAGGTTAAGTATCCCCAATCTGAAATTTCAAAATATTTCAAAATCTGTAACTTCACTTTCATAGCAGAGAGCCTTTTGGGATGAGACTATGACCATTGTTTGTTCCACAAAATATGATGCAATATGGTATGCTATCATGATTTAGTCAAATCATTTAGTCAAACATTGTCAGTGCAAGGTATTTATAACTACCGGTACTTATTTTCTATTATATTGTTTATATATGGTTAACAAACTTTCAAAAAGATCTTATAATGATAATTCTATTAGTAACAGTAACAAGATTCTTCCAAAAATGTTAAATAAACACATTACATTGTTTGTTGCATTTATATTCTTGGTAATGTTTATAAATGCAACAAACGTTGAACGTTGTTAACAGACATTCGTCCTTGCTTGTAAAGCATTTATAAATGCTTTACAAGCAAGGAACACCAAAAATATTTCAATTCAGAAATATTTTTGGTGTTCCTTGCTTATAAAGCATTTATAAATGTTACTGACTATTGACTAAGCAAGTGAAGATACCTATTCATTTATATTCTTGTTTTTTGATCAAATAAAAAGAAAATTTTTTGAAAATTTGAATTTTTCTCACTTTTGTTTAACTCCACTATATAGTGTGTTCCAAAATCCAAACTATTTTTAGTCTCAAGCATTTTGGATTGGAAATATTTGACCTGTACAATATACCGATATATAGTATGCAGTACTCATGATTAATAATATTAATTAACAGTATGAAAAAAAATCACTGTTTATTGAATAAAGGAAATACATAATAAATTTGACTTGTTTTATTCCAAGATAACTGGTTTATATATAATTAGGTCCCAACTTACATAATTAATTTATCCAAAATTAATAATAAACCAGTCAAAATCTTAAATTATAATTAATTTAAGTTTTTGATTTCTGATAAATCAAAAACTTAAATTTAATATAAAGGAACATGTGCATTAGCAAACAGAATGACCAAATGAAATTTATGTATATACTTTTAAACATTGATAAGACAATTTAAGATCATAAATGATATTTTTGCAAAAAAATACATTTGTGGAGATGTCGTCAAGACCAATGGCGAATCAACAGGCTTATGGCCTTGCCACGGTAATACAGTGCGTCATGCGTAAGGACGGGTGGTGAGGCCAGACTCTGAGACAGAGACTACAGGTTGTTAAACCAAAACTTCCTTTTATTATAACTTTGGAGAGAGCTCTTTACATGCTTAAAGAAAATTTACAGAGTGCCGTCCGACAATTACATTCATACCTTAAGGTAAGGAGTGTTCCGAAATGTTTCGACATGAGTGAGTTGATACCATCAATCTGTAGATGCAGGGATCAGGATTTCTTCTGGCTTCCCTGTAGATGAACAACATTTGTAGAGATGTCAGTTGGAAAAGATCAAATGTAAGGAATAAATTGAAAGTCTGCACAGGGACACAGGAGATAGTCACCATAACAGTGTTGACAGGTCTAAGACGAAACAACGGAGACGAAAAGTGAACATGTGACAGTCGGAAAGATCGGAGGAGGAGTCCTTGTGAACTCTTCTCTTCATATGGCTTCTTCTGTATATCGTTTAAACCTGAGTTCCCCTGAGGTACTTCCCTGAGAGTTTTTATACCGTGTCTAATATTGAGACCTTTCACCTCTGGTGAAGAGAACGTTGTTTTTGGACATTCATCCCAACCGGACACCTGTGTTTATTATTAATGTTTGATTTAATTTTGGTGGGGACGAGTCCACGGATGGTTTACATGATTTATTATCCTGTGTCACTTTCATGGATGTCTCTCCCTCTCTCCTTCCAAATTCCTTTCTCCAGTTTCCCCCTTTTACAACAAAAAAAAATATAGAATCCAGAGGTGAGGAGAGAGAGACCTCATCCAACATGTGTTCTTGCCCCTCACAGATGCACCATGTTTTGGAAGGCCAATTGAAGCTGATGAAGAGAAAATAAAGGCATTGGTTAAAGCAAACTGCCGAATAACAACATAAAAAAATTGCTATGAGATTGAATTTGTCAAATTTGACCATTCATGACCATATGAAACAACTTTGTTTCATTTCAAAGCTCTATATTTGGGTTCCACACATTCTCAAGGAAAGAGATTTGCTCCATCACTTTGATATCTGTGATTTGTTGCTCAAATGTCAAGAAAATGTTGTTTCTGAAGTGAATTATAACTGGCAATGAAAAATGGATTGTTTACAATTATGTCGAATGTAAGAGATCATAGAACAGAAGAGATGAGACAGCTCAAAGCACTTCAAAAGCAAATATTCATCAAAAAAAGTGATGCTCTCCTTTTTGTGGGATTTCAAGGGAATTATTTTTTTAACTTCTATCAAATAATTTCACAACTAACAAATGTACTGCCACCAATTGAACAAATTGAGTGATTCGATTAAACAGAGGAAGCCAGAATTGATTAACAGAAAAGTTGTAGTGTTTCATCATAATGCCTGACCTCGTATAAATTTGATGACTCTCCAGGAGCTGTTGCAGCTTGGATGGGATGCATTACCGCATTCACCATATTCACCAGATCTGGCACCCTCCGATTATTACTTGTTCTAGTCTTTATAAAATTCTTTAAATGGCAAAATATTTAATTCAAATGAGGATGACAAAAATCAGTTGGCTCAGTTTTTTTGTAAACAAAGATCAAAAGTTCTATGAGCATGAAATCATGCTACTACCAGAAAGATGGCAAAATGTGTTAGACCAAAATGGTCAATATATAATTGAATTAAATATTTATATATTATATAAAAAATTGTCATTTTCATGAAAAATGAAATTGCTTTCTGAACAACCCTATATATAAACTCTGAAATGAGATTCATTTAGTAGCCTGTCTTTGTAATTTCTAGTAGTATCATATATGGTTCTTGATCATCTATATGTGAGTTCTATATTAATTTTCTTAGAGACCTTCATATAATTTCTAGAGATGGCTTGTGTATATTATTAGTTTATCTTATTGTTGCAATCCTGTTAACACTGTATCAGACCTGCTAGTTGGGCTGCTGTGATGCATATCACATATGGTAAGCCTTTGCTTAGAGATATTATTTACAAATGTTATTGTACAACAATGTCTATATGAACAGTTCACTATTGTATTATATTCCTCTTTAGCTTTAATAGAATGCAGTGTGCATTTGTCCTATATAAGAGCTTTGATTGCCACTTTCTTTACTTTATAGGATATGCAGAACATATTGAGATATTGTCATGCATGCAGCTTCTCAGTATATCAATAAGCTAGTCTTTATAATATTTACATCTAAGTAGTGTGTTTCAGTTCTGTTAGACATTTATTTATAAATATATATTTTAATATATAGATGTAATCCTTAACTTGCAATGAGATTTGGTTCAAACTCTGTTGTCATAAGTCTGAACAATTATAAATCAGAAATGTCAAAATTTATGAATTGCCTACTACTAATATTTATTATTTTCCATTTTATCATAATAATAAACTTAACAAAACACAAAAATAAAGAATCAGACAATAATATGATGAATAAAAACATTGTTTTTGTTCATCATATTATTGTTTTTTGGTCAAAAACTTGAACCCTATGTCAATTGCTTTGATCAATCACAGAATTTATTAATGATATCACTGTCATATGTAAGAGTGGTCATAAGAACTACCTGTAACATATTTTAATATATACTGTGAATGCACGTGCATATGCATAAATTTTTAATTATAAAATCAAAAACAGAACTTTTTATTTTAAAAATAGAAATAGAATTTATTTACAATGGTATTTTCATATTCTGTTTAGGTGCAATTACAATTATTGACAGCAATAGTAAAGTTGTTCTTGAAAAGACCTACTGAAACTCAGGAACTGGTTCAGCAAGTCCTCAGTTTGGCTACACAAGATAGTGATAATCCTGATTTGAGAGACAGAGGTTTTATTTATTGGAGACTTTTATCTACTGATCCTGCTGCTGCAAAGGAAGTCGTTTTAGCTGAAAAACCATTGATATCTGAAGAAACTGATTTGTTAGAACCAACTCTATTAGATGAATTAATATGCCATATTGGTAGTCTTGCTTCTGTTTATCATAAACCTCCCTCTGCATTTGTTGAAGGACGTGCTGGAATTAGAAAATCTTTGCCTCCTAGGCAAAATTCGTAAGTATATTAAAAAAAATAATAATAAATCATCTAACTTTGTATTTGGCAAATTCTTATTGAACGTTTTTACAAGTTAAATTTTATTTCAATTTATTGAAATTTAATATTAGTTTATTTTGAAAGTTTTTTTAAATATTAGCAAGCTTTCTTAAAATTTATATCATCAGTATGAAAGTTTTTTTTTAATTTTCAACATTAAAATAGTTTTTAATATATTTTCTGTATAGTATTTGATATTTCGCTTTATCGAAATGTGATTTATCATTAACAATGACTTTATATTATGATCATTTCAAATATTTTTAAACACTTCTCTGAAATATAT
The DNA here is from genome assembly GCA_011317285.2 of Androctonus mauritanicus. Lineage (NCBI taxonomy): Eukaryota > Metazoa > Arthropoda > Arachnida > Scorpiones > Buthidae > Androctonus > Androctonus mauritanicus. The sequence goes on along the minus strand of WUQG02096143.1, from coordinate 1,004 downwards.
AAAAAAAAAAAAAAATTTGAAAATTTTGCTTTGAATTAAAGAATTTCAGTTCTCTAAATTTCAACATAAATAGTAAGAAAGTAATGCAAGCAATGGCTTAAACTTTTGTAATATATTTGTAAAATAATCTAGTTGCATATATTTTTAATAGAATTTCTGAAAATGAAGGGCTTGATGTTTTATCAGAACTTACATATGGATGCATATACTGATTCCTTAGATGGCAATTGCTCACATGCATATTTTGATATGGGACAAAAGTACCTTTCCATCGTCATATCATTTTATAATGTAAAAGTTAAAATAATCATTAAATACACACCCACATACCACAATAGTGGACACACAGGGTGTCTCAGAAATACTTATGCAATCTTTGGGATTGTTCTCATCTAAAGAAAGTTCATATAAACATATGTTCAAAAATTCTTTATTTTTGAGTTATATTGAAAGATTATGGCAGTTTATTGAAATATAAGTTTGAAATAAATTATTATAAAGACATTGACAGTTACACATCACATTACCAATGTAATAAATCACAATAAATGCTCAAAATATCCTCCACCTGCTTCAATGCATGCATGAACTTGTCAAGTCATGGATTGTCATACCCTCTCAAGGATCATGATGATTTATAATCCATTTTGTATACTTTTTCTTTAAAAGATATATAAATATTTGGATATTAATGAGGAAAATTTGAAAAAGATGGAAGAATCTTGATTAGTCACTTCCATAAAACTTTCAATATTTTTTATATTACACCTAATTCTATTTTTACATGAAGTTTTTTTAAATGGTTTTGATTTAACACGAATGAAAAAACATCATCTCTTTTTACATGAGTTATTTTGGCTTAATAAATATTATACTTTAACTGCTAATGTAAGGAGATTTAAACTGCTCTTCATGGTATTAAATGTATAAATTCTTTGTATTAACAGCACTTATGAGCAAAACAATATTTATTATACATTGGGAGTGCTTTCGGCATACATGCC
>WUQG02096032.1:0-26055 GCA_011317285.2 Androctonus mauritanicus | reverse complement strand
TAGTGTAACGAAAATGGGTTTACCGCAAACTCTAATATTTATTATAACGGAGTGCCTATAAGATTATTGAGCCAGATATTAAGTGTCATGAACGACATAAAATGCCTAGAGTTGGGATGGGGTCAGCAAAAAAAATGTTGTTCGAGAGGGGGTCCTAGGATTACATAAGTTTAAGAACCCCTGATATAGATGGTTATCACTTGCTTTAACACTTAGCGCCATCTCTTGTCAACAATAAAAATTTTAATAAATCTATCAGGTAATCTTATCACTCACTACTAATCAATTTCAATCAGTATTAAATAATGTAGCATAAAATTGGCAGTAATGCTGACATTAAAGACATGAAAACCCAGTAATTCAGAATTATTAGTGGGAAACACATAAGAAACAATACGAGGGGAATCTGTAAGTAAATTACAAACATACGTGGGGCTTGACGGTGTTGGATGTAGACGTGTTGTCTATACCACGTAAAAGCACAACTTTCGAGCTGTAGGAGGGAATAGTTCAAAATCTCTCGCGGTAGATGCAGATGGCGTCGCGAGCGCAACAACATGGTGACTGTGTTGAAAGCAGGGAATTATAAAACGTCCTTGGTTGGAAGCAAGGGTTGAAAGAATATACGATTGAATAGCAGTGGTCAGTTGTGTGACTTTTGTAGATGAAAAAAACGTGATGCGAAGAACATTCATAGAAAATTTGTTCGTGTGTATAGGCAGTACAGATTATCGCGATAAGTGGTGCACAATTAAGGTGGAGAAGTTCTCCAACGGGCGCACGAAAGTCATTGATCGCGTTGGCCCGTGGAGATTTCGAGTGCCGCAATTGTGGAGCGTATTGAGGCGATGATTCCCACCGACGGAAGAATTCGAGCACGACAAGAGAATCTCCATTCTAACTCATTTTAGGCAAATGAGATAGAATACTCATACGGCTTGGCCTACAACATCATGCTCGTTCTTCTGAAGTTCTGCAAAGTATGTGCCAGCTTGATGCCAAAAACACCTATCGGAAGAACAAAAACTGCCAAATAATCTTTGCAGATCTACTTCGGGTATGTCGTGGAGGGACAGGATATGCTGATTCGGATTGCCATGGGTGACGAGACGTGGATGCATTACTACCAACCTGAAGCGAAGAGAGCTTTCTTGCACTGGAAACATCCCCAGTCGCCGGTGGCCAAGAAGTTCAAGACGACAGTTTCGCCCGGTAAGATTATGTTGATTGTTTTTTGAAATGCAGAGGGGGTTCTGCCAGGGCCATCTGGAATACAGGTGTGTTCCAGATAGCCCTGGTCTGTGGCTGCAACAATAGCTAAAAGAGTTCTATGCTGCAGGATTCCAGGGACTCATACAGCGCCGAGACAATTGTGCAAATGTAAATGGATTATATAGAAAAATGAACAGTGATACCAGATAGGTGCCTTTTGTGGTTTCCGGGTATCAACTTTTGCAATTGATTCTCCCTCGTAGCAAATAAGGAGATAGCATGATGATCTTGTAATTTTTCATTTATTCTCGGAAAGTAGGTTAATAAAAGTAAAATAAAAATCTGTATAATATAGTATTGGTCCATTTCATTAATGAAGAAAATAATTTTTTGAAAACATTTCACGAAATATACTGTATTTAGAGACTGATTTCTTATTAATATTTAATAGTAAAATCATTTTATAAAAATTGAATTATAAAATTAAAATTTAAAAGATTGTATAGTGGAATTTTAAAAATATATATTGAAACAATATTGAACATCAATTAACAGAATGTAATCGGAATTAAGAATTAAAAAGGATAAAGACATAATGTTCAAGTGTGAAACAAAATAAAGATGCAATGACAGCTGTACAAAAAATAAATAAATAAATACCGAATATTATATAAATTAGTACAGAAAAGAATTTTGAGAATTGTAAAATCAAATATCTACTGAATGAGTAATGAGAGAAAGAATTCAAGAAATGTTCCTTATACTTATTAATAATAATTATTTTTAATCTATATATTTACCTTGAAACAGAGGCGATATTTTCCATACAGTAATTGGTCCTTCACTAGCGTATTGTCCAAATGAGAGTTCCAACAGAAACAGAGGAAGTCCAACAAAAAGCATCATAATGCAGTACGGAATAAGAAAAGCGCCTTAAAAATATAATAAAAATTAATTTTCAAAGTAAAAGAACAATAATAATAAATTATTTAGAAAGATTAATACCTCCTCCGTTTCTATAACACAGATAAGGAAATCTCCAGATATTACCAAGACCGACAGCATAACTCAAACAGGATAGGAGAAACTCCACACCACTTGACCAATTTCCTCTTTCTTTATTTTCGTCTACTTCAGCAGTGTTTGTAATAACTAATTCAGGTACATTCAAACCACTTGGAGGTGCAGGCATTGCCACTGAACGATTCTCCTAAAAAAATTATTTATATAAAAGATAATTAATATACTTACAATATATAAATATTTATTTTCTTAATACGTCAATAATATCGAACCGGTACCAATTATTTTCAGCAGAATCTCCAATGAGTGCGAATAATATGTTTTTATCCAAATCAGATATTTTTCGCATTATTGTGTTGATGGAGATGGAAAAAACTCTAATTCGTATATCCTTTTATTCCATTTAGGAATGGACAGAGTAAAAATATCAAAATTTACATAATTTGTATACTACTACTTCTGTATCAAATCCAACGTCATCTCTAATCTAAATTTTGGGTTTTAAATTGAAAATGTTTAAAAGCGAAATTAAATGTTTTCGAATACTAATACTATAATAACAACAATAATGGAAAGGATCAATAATTTATATTAAGAACCCTTTTATTCCATTGGCATGTCATACTTATTATTATTATTATATCCTTTCATTTCATTCCAATGAAATAAAAGAGTAGGAGGGGAGAGTGGACCAGAATGAAACAAAAATATTTATATTTTTATTTCTTCTCCATTATACGAAAATTTTGTATCTATGATATTATGAGATTTCTTATAGTCTAAAAGAAGTTCCTGAATTTTACTAGAGTCATACTTGAATGGTGTAAAGAAATATTTACACTTTTGTGTAAGAGTACCTTTCAGTCTCACTATATCCCATTGAAGAGCAGTGTGAGACATTGCTTGAGTCACAATGAGACATGATATCAGAATAGTAAAGAACTTCAGGAAACAGTTAAGTATGAATGTGTTTTATTCATATGTAATATTAGTTATATAAGGAATGAAAAAAATGAAAAATTAATTATAACAACTTTCAAGTAAACTGCTAAATCCTGTTAATTACTAGTGTGAAACTGCATATGAGTGCTATTTTTTCACACTAGTAATGAATTATAAATTTAAGAGGAAAAAACATGCTCAGAATGGAAATATATAAAAAAAAATTATCGAACATTTAAACTCTGGAAATTTACTCCAAAATATAAATAAGCATTTTGTCATTTTGTTTGCCTATGGCTCAGGTAGTATTATATTAATATTTGTTTGTCTATTGTCTCAGGTAATATTATTTTAATATCGCTATTGAATATTGACGCCATATCGGAACATTGGGTATAAAAAATTTTCCCATTTTTCCGCTTCTTCTTCGGAAATTTTCTTTAAAATCTCCATCTTCAATCACGCGTTTAAATCTACATCCTTAATCAAATTGGAAATATAAAAAAAATGGTATTTTCCCTTTTTTTTTCAAATTTAACCAAAACATAATCTCCAACTTTTGGTTTTCTATGTAATTCTTTGAAAATATTTAGATTTTCAGTTCTTTTTTGACCATTCTTACTGCTTCTCTCATATCTTCTTTTTTAAAAGCCCCAATATCAGTTTTTTTTTTTTTTCTGTTTCTCGTCATGCTTTCTTGAAATATCTAGGTTACAATCTGTAAGTTTTAAATAAATCCAAGCTTTCAATAATCAATATATGTACAAAATTGTTAGTATGAGTCACAGTAAGACAATGTCTCAGTATAGACAACCATTTGATGTCTCAATGTAGCCCACGTATCCTTGAAACATAACCTACAGAAAAAATGGCTTCCGTATAACTTTTAAAGCCAGTAAATAACAGAATAATATATAGGCCTATAATTTATTGCATTTTCTAGCAAAAAAATCTTTATTAACAATTCTCATAGAGAGTGCTGAAGATAGATATAGGGATAGAGATAATAGCGATAAAGAATTATGTCTAGGCGCGTTGCATATTTATGAACGCCTCGGATGTAGGAAAAATGTCTTTTGTTTCACTGTGGACTATGTCTCATTTTGGCCCACTCTCCCTTACAATATATGAATTAGGTCTGGCTGTTATTTATTTATATATATTTTTTGTCAACAGATGACGCCACTTTCCATTCAGGAAGAACACTAAGTGGCGGAGCGAAACAAATCCTTCCACACGCTGCCCTCCCCTGCGGAGGAGTCAGCCGGATTGTGGAGGATGGGGATCGACGGACTGGGCCCGGATCTCATGAAAAACAGTTTCAAGGGATGGGATCCGAGACTCGAGCCCGGATCGACCCTTGCAGAATGGAAAGCCGAAGCGTTTTCACGCGGCCAATCCGGCTGACGTCTATTATTTGTTCCGCTGTCAGCACATTTACTCGCATATTTTTTTAAAAATTGATTTGGATAAAGTTCTATTATGTTATTAGGTTATACTATTAAAAATGATCGATATCGATCCAATAAGAGAGAAAAATATTCGGATATTTTAGGCAATATCTCTGGTAAATATTCAATCTGAATTAAATATACAGGGTGGAGAAAAACTTCGTCGTAAAATTTTGTGCACTGGTAGGTGGCCTCGAAACAAGGCGAAAATGTCTAATGAACATATGGTCTAAACGGCACCGTTTTTGAATTATAATACTTTAAAGCTAGCCAATCACCATCGAGTACACAAAGCGTCACGTTAAGTCGCTCTCCTACTTATTACCGAATTAATAAGAAGGCGAGCGATGCGTCGTGACGCTTTGTGTACTCGATGGTGATTGGCTAGCTTTAAAGGGTTATAATTCGAAAACGATGACATTTAGAACATGTTCATTCGACATTTTCGACTTGTTTCGAGGCTACCTGTCAGTACACAAAATTTTACGACGACGTTTTTATCCACCCTGTACACTGTATGCATCTATTGGAACTTTCTAGGACAGGAGTGGTGAACCTTTTTAAGGATGCATGACAGAATTGACTTAAGTTTTTGTAAAAACTACTACTGATCCTAATTTTAAACAAAACAGTAGACTCCCGATTAACCGGCTAGACGGAAAGTTAATTATCCGGATAATGTGTAAAATATTCAAAATATCGAATTATAAACAGTATGAATTTAATTTCAAAAAATAAATAAATAGCATACGTATGTTTCATTCATGCATATTATAAATTGCATGCATAAACTGTATGTACAGTATTCAAATACTTTATGATTTATTGAAAATGGAAATAAGAAATTTGTTTATTTTCAGAAAGCAACTATTTGCAATACAATATTTGTAATTTTGATTTGATTGTAATTTTAATCACCGATTATCTAAGATATAATAAAGAAACGAATTTGGGACATTTAAAAATCTTTCAGATATCGCATCTAACTTGTAAGATAAAACAAAGGTAATCCGCAAATTCGCAATTATCGGAAGTTTACTGTATATAAGCTCCAAGTTTTGAGAGGCTAAAAAATTTTTCAACGTGCCATAAATTTGCTGCCTGGCTCTAGGGCATCATTCCTATTGAAAATGATCGATATTCGATCATATCTAGCTGGACGTCTGCTCGTCAAAATGATATACACATATTTTATTTAAATTGGCTAATATTTGAATGATACATTATTTTGACAGTAGATATTCTACCAGATATGATCGGATATCATTTTCAATAGGAATGATTCCCTAGAGGGATTCAATATTGTATATATGCTTCATTCAACTTACAAGTTAGGTAAGTTAATATTAATCCCAGACCCAGATACTGTCCGAAAATATATAAATATATTTTCTTTTATTACATCTGATTTCGATTAGTTTTAATAAATGCAAAGTTGCTAATTCTGATATAATAAAAAATTTATATATCAGAATTAGCAACTTTGCATTTATTAAAACTAACATTTAAATATTTCAAAAAATAGTGTAAAATACCAGCTCCGGATCTAAATATTTTGCCACCTGAGGCAACATTAGAAAATGGCGGTCTCTCTCACCTTCACTCATGCGCATTAATACATAAACAGATTTAATACTTTGAAACCGAGAATGTAATGATACATAATCATTGAGAAACATATAAAAACTTTATTAGTTTTTTCAAAGCGATAAATAGCTAACAAAATATTCAATACTTCCAAAAAATACATTTATAATAGACATAATAAAAATGAACTGTATTTAATATAATAAATATCAACTATAGTTTAATTTTTCTTGCTTTCAATCAGGCAAAATCATTAAATTAATAATTGTTTATCGATTAATCAATTTAATTCGCACGCATTGGTTTTTCTCTCCCTCGATAAGTATTATCCGTTAGAAAAATACACCATTACGTTTTTGTATACCGACTCTACATCACGAAATATTGTCGCGATAAATATAATTCATCTTGTATGTGAGATTGCAACTGAATTTTCCGCCCTCTCATAATTTTCGTCCGAGGCTCCCTCATCCTAGATCCGTCTCTGTTAAATACAATAATGGAAAGGTTCACATGACCGAATCATCGATCTCGATAAATTTGTTTTCTAAATTTTAACTAACAGAGATAAAAAAAAACCATTCTTTTATAATTTTCATAAATAAATTTATCAGTTAATAGTGATATAACACAAACAACATCAATTAAATTAACTTTAAAAAAAAAACACTTCTCATTCCAGTACTGTATTAAAAGTAAAACAATAATATTACTATTAAATATTGTATTTTCTTAAACGTATGCATGTTTTTAATATGAAATTTTAAACATTAAAATTAAGAACATTAATTGATTTTTGATTATTATCTATATTTTTGAATTGATTGTTTTTTAATTTATTCAATAGATTATTAGCTCCCAATCTAAATTTTTCGAAAGTTGAATTAATTTTTTTTAATACTTTTGTTTTTTATACTTTTTTTCGCCAGCATAATTTTTCATGGTTATCTTATTTTAATTAACAGAGTTTTCACAATTTTATTAAATTATATTTTCTGTACGGTATCGTGAATTATATCATTTATTTAATTTAAATTCAGTAGCCCAGTATAAAGGAGGGGGATGCTAGAGAACATCATCATTTAAATTTCCAAAAATGATACCAAAATGATATTTAATAAGAGGCTTGTTAACATACTCTTTACATGCTTTCGCTTTCCGATTAAAATGAAATAAAATCTGTAAGGTTTTTTGATGTTTGTTATAATTTTCAAAAGAATTCTATTTTAAAATTATCAATCTAATTGTATGCAGAGATGATGAGACATATCAAAATGTGTTATCAGATACAGTTGACCATAATCTATCTTACAACTTGTTAGCTTATCACATAACGACTTACTGTATTATTTTTATTCGGTCTTGCTGCTAAGAAATTACTAGTTCGCCACTTTTAAATTGACGTCTTAATCTTTTGTTTAGATACTTATGTTTATGTATTCACATCCAAGATCTAATAAGATCCAAATTGTGAAACATCATGTTATTTTTGTTTTGATTATTATCTCATTTCGTGCACTGTGATATAATAGATATACTATATGCATTCGTATATCATTGTTACAATAATTGTTCCCCAGAACCGTTTTTGAATGCAACTCTCTCATTCTTAAAGATTTACCAACATTAACCACAGGATTTAGAGATATGCTATTATAGTCGTTTTGTTTTGGATATAACTTTATGTGTGGTAATCATAAAGAATATGTGTAACAATATTGTACTGTATTATCAACTCAGGTTAGGCTCGCTTCACTCGGACAATGACATCGATGGAACAATGACGTCAGCGATGTTGCTATGATGTCATCACAGCAATGATGTCAACAGATGTTCATATGATGTCACCGTAACAAGACGTCATCGAACTAACGCGTCGCTATAACAACAATACAACATCATTGTAGGAGAATCAGATAGACACAATTGCATTTTATTATATAAATTGTCATTTTACAATTCGGATTGCTTTTCTTTGAATAAATCATGCTGTGATTATTAATTCTGTTAAAAAAAATTTAACATCGAAATTTGAAGTTATTTTTTGAAATGGTTAAAAAATCCAAATAATTGTCTTAATGAAATCCATAGATTAATTTTATTGTTTTTTTAACCAGTACTGAATTCCGTCTTTTTATCAATTATTGATGTCTTTAGTTTTAATTAACGAAAAGATTTTTCATTTTTTTTTTTAATTCCAAGAATTTAATCATTTTTTTCCATCAAATATTAATAATTGTTTGCCTGCAGATTTTGAGATATCAATGTAACATAATAAATATATTGAGTAGCTTCTGATATCGAATAACTTTTAAATTTAATGAAATTTAATACATTTTTCAAATCTTTCCTATCTTCAAGCATAATAAAACAAATTCAACATCAGCTTTATTCGTTTTCACTTCATATGTTTTCACTTTGTATGTTGTTTAGGGTTACTGTATACATTCGTATTTGTGGTAAATAAATGAATAAATAAATTAAAAATATTTTCTTAAATAAAAATAGCTTTATATATATAGGCTATATATATCAGATAAAGCACTACACTTTGTTTTTATTTCTGGTTATCGTATATTTAGTATGATAACGCAAAAATGTATATTCAGTATGATAATGCAAAAAATGTATATTTAGTATGATAATGCAAAAATGTAAAATTTATGTCTTGAATAAGAGTCTATTTATATAGAAATATATTTTACGAAATAAAATCTCGATAATTAAATTATATTATTCTATACCAGAAGTGACGAACCTTTCTAATAGTGCGAAAATTGGCAAAATTTTTGGATAAACTACCCTCTCGCGTGCCGATCCGAATGTTAATTTAATTAAAAATAATGTAACAGTTCCAAGTTTTGCGTGCCCAAAAAATTTTCCAGCATGCTACTTTGGGCACGCATGTTCAAAGCGGCATGCTGGCAAATTTTTTGAAGTTCTTTATCCCTACTGTGCAGAATTACTGCATTTCTTATAATCAAGTGGCATGGTAAAATTGGTTAAAAATCGCGAAAATTTGATATATTACTGCGTTATGTAAAAAAATGTCGTTTCTGATAAATTGTGAAAATCAATTATTGAATATTAATGAAATACTAAGGATCGTATTTTAATTTTAATTAGTCTATGTTATATTTTTTTAGATTTATTTAAATTCAAGAGATTGTATTTTATTTCAATACTAGACAGGCCACCATTGTTGCTTGAGAATTTCAGATAAATAATGCAGTTTATGTGACAGAAAGACATCATATTTTATAAATACGTGTATATAAATGTACTTCATGAAATTGTTATTTTATTCTATACAGTATAAGTTATATAAAATGCAATATTTGTCTGTTGTCTGTTCCTCATAGACTCCCGCACCGATTGATTACCTATTAGGACCAAACATCCCTTGATCCCCTTGTATCCTGAGTCGAGATTGCCCCAGGATTTGGACTTTTGGGGTGATAATGAAAATATCTTCATTTAAATTTTTCAGAACTATGTTTGAATTCGGGATGACGTTATGATTGCACCCGTGTGATGCCATCATTATGTAACAAAGGATGATGTCAGCAAATTATCTTAGTTAAAGACGTCATAACAATGTCATGCGGTATCGTGACATAATATGAATTTTTTAATGGATTGTAAAAATGGCGGCCATCCAAAAATATCTCGTGTGATTCAGCCGCTTAATTTACACTGACTTAACATATAAATTCATTTAAACTATTGTAATTTTAAATTTTTTTACAAATGGTTATGTCATGATAACGTAAGAGTTATCACAAAAGATGCATTATTTACTTGAAATTTATGAACACACAAGGTAGCCTGGCTAGTGTTATATATGTATATATAATTGCTAAATTTTAGATATTACTTTTATTTCCAGTTTTTAAATTTTTAATTCTTTAAAAATATTCAAATGAAGAACTGAATATTCAATTCTAAAATACCAAAGTGACAAGATTCTGCGTTGGGTTTCCGATCGTGTCCTTTATTCATTATTATATTTTATAAGAAAGTAACATATAATAATTTATAAAGGGATTATTAAAAAAAAAAGAATAATTTTAATAAATTCAGCAGTAATCAATCTAATAGATATACATATAAAATTAATAGTCGGTATGGATATGAAAATATTATTTTATATTTTATTCTTCACTTCCGGAAACAATTATCAATTAAAATAGGAAACGTTACTAGAATACTGTAGCCGAAAGAGGAGAAAAATATCTTTCTATATTTATAAGAAAAGGAAAAATGTTCAATAAAAATATCGAATACAGAAGATGTGTTTATTAATTTCCGAAACTGTAAAAAATATAACAAATATTAAATAAATAATTAATCTAATCTTATGATATTATTATTTAAACATCTGGCAACATAGCAAACAAACAAAAAAAAAACATTACGTCTGTGCTTAGTTTGATCGTTTGGCATATTTGCATTATGGATATTCGTAGAAAACAGAATATGCACTAAACTTCAACCACTCTATTCACCAGATATTGCATTGAATGACTTTTTCCTTTTTCCAATATTAAAATCATGTCTCAAAGGAAAAAACTCTTGACACTGTAGACATCATATGGAAGGAAACGACGAAAATTTTAAGATCTCTAAAAGAAGATGATTTTAAAACATGTTTTGAAAATTGGAAAAAAAGAGATGAATAAGATGTATAGAAGCAGAAGGCTCTTATTTTAAAAATATTAAAGGTAATTTCATTATATTTATTATTTTGTCTTGATTTCTGGTAAGTCCCGGAAATTAATGAACACATCTTATATAATGATAAAAACATGCTAAAAATAGAATTTACTTTTTAATTTGTATAAATGCAAAAATATTAGGAGCTAACGTAAAGTTGGACGATGTATCCAGAGATAAACTCTAAAAGAAAATAGTGAACTAACTTTAAATATTTTTTTTAATTGAAATATAATTAGCAAAGAAAATAAATTATGAAAAACACTTATATTGAAATATATATTAAATTAAGATTATATTTGTCTAGACCAGAAAAAACTGGTCTCATTTTATAAATAGTCAATAATATCTAAATACCAAACATTATTAGAAACTTAACTTTATCCCAAAAAATTATATTTATACATAGAAAATTAGAGTGCAAAAAATTCCTCAATATCAAGATTTATTATTTTAAAGCGAAAAAATCAGATATGGATCTGATATCAATATTTAAATTAAAGCACCAGCCATGAATTAAACGATCTGATTAATTAAAAGAAATATATTAAATATCAATAGCTGAAAAAAATATTTTTATTGACGTTAGCGATAGAATTAATTGATATGATATTGCGTTTAAATTAAGCACTGATCGATGAATTTTTTTTATGAAAATTGTAAAAAATAAAGATTTTAATTTCGTTAAAATTAATACGAAAGAGTTATTAGAGAATACAAGATTTGATGACATTAAAACTACTTTCAATTTAAACGATTCAGAATAAGGATGATGCTAAAATGATATTAAAATCAGTTTTGATTTTTTTCGCTAATAAAATGGGTATAATAAAGAATCAGTGATGTTCTAGGAACATCATCTTTTTATATTACTATCATTAAATATTTTATAATTAATATTTTTTATCTTTTTAAACATTTTCGTAATAATTAAGGAAATGTAATTAAATAAAATTAAAGTTATAGCAGAAGATTATTAATATATATTATGACTATCATAAAATATTATATCAATAGAAAGTGTTCAATATCATCTTTCAAATTAAATTAAGAAAAAAAATCAATTTTGTATCTTGAAAACTGGGACTCTCAGTTATTTTTTTTCATTTACAATCTGCTTGATTATATCTAGTTGCTTGTACAAATTGTTATTTTTCTCAGTGAATAAATTTTGTGGAATATTTTCTATTAAATAAACAGTACGATAACTAAATTTAGATTCACTTTAAATTGAGAGATTCCATGTATATTATATAAACAAACTAAATCTTGCAATCTTGTTCTAAAATTTTAAGTTTTATAATTTTCTATAATGAAACGTAAACGAATAAGAATAAATAATGTCATAAACAAATTTCATTAGCTAAATCGAAAAATTTAAAAGAAATCTGTAAATTAGAACTTTTATTTACAAATTGTTATTTTAATAATGTGAGGGTGATGAAACATTTCATCACCCTCACATTACTAAAATAACTAGTCAAACCAGATCTTGATACGGGGAACAATTTAAAGGCATGATACTCCAGAATTGAAAGATGATCGATTATTATTTTGCATGAATAAGCGACAGTCAGAAATCCAGAGTGGAAAGGAAGTGAATTAAAATGCACAGTTGCAAACGAAATTAAGTCTTATTAGCTAAGTTTGACAAGCAGTGTTTGATTACAAGAAGAAATACAAAGAGCAAAAAATACATCGTGAGATGTTCTCAAATATTGTAATGTGATCTAACGAAATGAAAAAGTGAAACGAATAATGCCAATTTTAACCGAATTATCTATCAAAAAAAGAGAAATAGATTGAATATTCCAAAGTTCCAATATTTATTTCGACTTGTTATAGATTAATAGATAATTTTTTTTTCTCTTGCTGTGAATCTCCATCCTTTTTTTTGCATTCTTCCTTTTTCTATTCTTCTTTTCTTTGCATTTGGAGAGATTTGTAATTGTAATGATGGATACAGAGTTGTAGGAGGTGAGGTAAGTGTTATATGTGAAAGCCCACTTCTTCCTGTAACATTTCTGAGTAGGATATAAGTTTAACTGTCAAACTTTTTTACAATAAGTATATTTCCTTAAGATATATTGATTTTAATGTCAACTGTATAATCGATGGCTATACAACTGATTCCTGATATACAATATAAGACAATACAGCTTATAAATCATAGACAGAAGGAAAAGAGGAAAGAATAAGGGCGGGTTTCTATACTTGACGTCTACAAGCTGGTGGAAACTGAAATGTGTTTCAACTTGATTATTGGAACTTGACGATTTTTAACCTGAATCATTTAAAAGTTCATTTCTCCGTCAGCGGTCTTCCTTAGCGAGTATAATATATCTTGTTTCTCTTGTAGATAGTTATACAGTAATACCAGTTTGAATGAATATAGTGCAATGTTAAAGGAAAAGGTTTCGTAGATCATTTTTGAGAATATCATTATGATCGCAATATATTCCAGATTATAATAAAAATTATTCAATGTTGATTTATATAGGATAAATACAGTAGTACAGTCATAATGACATTATATTAACACATAGTATTGATGAATGTAATGATAATCGATAAGAAACGTCGTTGGCATCATCATATCATCCATAATATCAAAGTATTACGATAAAATCACTAAAATTATAGTAAATAAATACTGTAACTTTATCAGATTCTATTTTTAACCTAAAATTAAATTTTATATTAAACATAGAATCTAATAATGAACGATTTTTTAAAATTCGCTTTAGCTCAGAATAAGAAACTTATTAAAGTGGGAACAGTCACGACAAAAAGAAATAAAATATGGGGTCAAGGCCATATAAAACTATCCAGAGACAACTTACTTCCTGTCTGAAGTCTTCGCGTTGAAAGGAAAACATTAAAACTCTTCATTTGAATTTATCATTTGTCACAACAGCTGTCTATAAACTAAGACATTAATTTCAAATAGTATATTATTAGTAAAGTAGTAAATACTAATATTAAATCGATATTTTATGTTACTTTTGAATTTATTAATCATTATTCGGATTTAAGTAAAAATTAGTAAAATGTTTAATTTTCCTCTTTGAATATACAGTATATAAATCAAATTAAAATTATAGTATAGGCCTATATTTTTTTCTTTTTTTAATTAAAGCAGATTTTCAACTTCAAATAGGTTTACTCGAAATTTTTGCAAAAAATATAAAATTATAAAGATTTTTGCTTTTTTTTTCAAATTTTTGAAAAATTTGAAAAAAAAGCAAAAATCTTTATAATTTTATTCCTTTTTCTTTCCATGAAAGAAAAATTCAGTAAAGTATTTACTGAATTTTTCTTTTATGAGATTTTTGATTTAGGTAGTCTATCGAAAAATTTCTTTTTAATTTTTGAATGCAATATGTCCTGCTTGTAGATATGTACAATAGGGATAAATTTTAGAATTTTTATCTGAGTACACATTACAACGCTAAGCTATGAATGATATTGATAGTTAATAGATTATCTAAACATAAATTTTTCTTTCCTAAAAAATTAGTTAATTAGATTTTTTATTCATAATAATGTGTAAAAATTGATGTTTTTCATTTATGTAAAATATTATATATTTAACTGTAGTTAATAGACGTATATCAGATGATAAATAATTTTTATTTCAGAAAGTTATTTGTTATCTAATGCGATAAAATCTAAAATTTTTCTATTTCTGACTTAAGAAAAAAAATTCTGTCAAGTTTGATTATGTTAATTGAACGGATAGTTTACATTTTCCTTTTGGAATAGATATTAAGCAAATCATAAGAATGATAAAAGGTGACAAAAATAATTTTTGTTTCAAAAACACGAAAATTTTATAAAACAGTTTTATTTTATTGAAAGTAAACTATAAAGACATAATGAATAATTATATTTTGGAAAGATAAAAATAATTATTTTCCTGATATAAAAAAAAAAAAAAAAAAAAAACAGTTTTTAGTTAAAGGTTGGCAAAATGCCGAGAAAATCATAAATATAGATCAAAAACAGAAAGAAGTGCGGTATGTCTTCAATCTTAGGCATTTATTCTATTCTGGTCTAGACGATGCTAAATGTCCAACGAAAATATCCATATAATATTTTCGTTATTAAAAATATCAAGTATTATATTAAATAAAAGCATCGATATAGGTCAAAATGATAAGGAATTTCCACGTGCATCTATCTGTGCTTATATATTTAAACTACTTTTTTAGTAAAGGATGATGGAGAAGTTAGATAAAGGATGCTTTTCTTCTTTTTCTTCTATTGTTTTGGTTACAAAAGATAAGTTGTTCTATGCATGTACTATTCACTGCCAACTGATTTACTAACAAACATACCTCTGCCAATAGATAGCAACAAAGTTTTATCATTAGTTACCTGCTCGAGAAAAATAACTCCCATTAAATATTTATTATTAAAAAGTAAAATGATGATAAGTCTGAAAAGTTTAGGCAGTTGTTGTAATCGTTATTTATATTGTATGAAAAATTATTATTTTTTTTAATTAACGATTTATACTCGTTTTTATCTTAGATTTTAGAAATGAAAAATATTCTATATATATTTTTAAATTCAGAATTAAGTTATCATATATGGGATGTAATTTTTAAATGTATCATTCTCTTTAAATTACTCGAAAGACTAAACCTAAATATCTTTCCAAAAATTATTTTTAACTTAAATAGTTAGCACTTTTAAATAAACATATGCCATCCTAAGTGCGACTATAACTTAAATTTTACTTGAAATCACGTTATTGATTGTCAAAATAGAAAAATCTGGAAATTCTGTGATATTATAATTTAAAATGATGCAACAGTCTTACGATTGTTAACCGAAGGTAAATTAAATTATAACAATCGATTCTTAACTTAGATAACGTTTTACGAAACGTTAACATTTGATCTCATCAACGTTACCATTAGTATCAGTTTCAGAGTTATTATTTTTATGTAATATGTGTTAGACGAGCAAAAAACACAAAAATAAAAAAATAAAATAAAATACTGTACAGTAGCGGAAGTTTAGCTAGCACATGAATAATTTTTCTTTCCTTTTTCTCGGAACTGATTCGCTGCACCTGAGCTATTTTAGAATTAATAACATTTGGTAAGTGAAACCGACTTTAACTTTTAAACTTGATAAAATTGGAGTTAAACTGCACGAGATATAGATTACGGGCCCTTCGATTTCAAGGTCGAATATTACAAATGACATTTGATACTTAAAACAATGAAATTTCAGATTGGCGACTAAGATGGCGAACTATGAACCGAATTATAAGTGAAAAACAATAACATTAGATTGTTACCTTTAGAACATCACAACTGTTAACTGCAGCTCAAGGGTTTAGCCAATGAAACAGTTTCAGTTCCTGTGGGCGATTTAAATGCCTGATCACCGTGCAATGTTGCGAAGCCGTGACGGAGAAACCGTACACAAATGATTTTATTTTATTTTTTTAACTTCGTTTAGCGGAACTTCTCCGGAAATTCAATGACGTCAGGCTGATATAATTTAATTTTCAAAACAACCAACGACTTACAGCAGATTCTACTTTTAGACGCATTTATCTCTTCATTCATGGTTGTCAATGGACAGTGAAATAAAAAGGAAATGTTTGACTAATAATATAATTTTAAATATCACATTCTAGTAGAATTAACTCATTTAATTCGATCTAAAGAAACGACAGTTTTTCTTGCTCATGTTTCCGCGATTAACTACGTACAGATGATGCACGAAAATCGATCACATAGAAAATTATATCGATGTACTAGTACCAACAGTAAAATTACAATAATTTTAATGATATTTAACTTTTTAGTCATTTAAACACATAATCACTAGAAAATATTTTCTATAATTATTAAAAAGTTATAGAAAATGTTTTACACAACAATTTTTTTTATCTATAATCAATATAACAGTAATTTTATCGCAATTGAAGAATATAACTATGCTCAAAACTGGAAGAATAATTTTTAAAATAATTTTTTGGAAACGAGTAATATAAGTTGAAAGAGAAATGATACAGTTTTGGTGATGATCACAGTCATGATGATAGCAATCATCAAATTTGTTAAGTAAGTTTTTCCGGAAGAACTTCTCTTCGTCATTCTCGATAATAATTTACCATCTCCGGAACCTAAAAGAAGCATTTAAGCAATTCTACGCTCAAAATCCATTTTATATATCTGTCCTATATAATTACATTTAGTTACTAAAACTGATGCGCTATATTTAAAAATTTCTTAAATATTTGTTTTTATTAAAGTTTTAATTAATGAAAAATGATCTTATATTTCGAATTTATAAGTAAACAGCAAAAATTGAGCTGTCAAAAATTATGAATCAAGCTAATATATCTATGAAAAATTCATTTTCTTTGCTAAAAATGTAATGAAGGAAACCGTAAGAACCATTCCAAAGATTAAAATAAACTCTCCTCTGGAAGGAAAGTCGACGCCAGAGGAATGACACATAGCAGCAGCAGGAACCTATTCCATTTTTAAGTTTGGAAATAACTTAAAATCACAAATAATATATAGATAAATTCTTTTCGTTTCTGTCTAGACTCTAGATCATCAGCCTTTTTCTTAGTCTACATTATTCAACCTTTTAGGTCACGGCTGAGAAACCTTCAACCCACGTGCCACATGTGACCCTCGTCCGATTTCATACGCTCCAAAGACATTTCCCATGCAATCTTTAAAATAATGAACATTATGCAAAATATTTTTAAAGAAGTTCATGTTAAATAAAAATTAAAAAAAGTACTTTTCCTACCAACAAAATCATCTTAAGAATGACAAAAATAGAGAAATATTAAATACAAACTAATTAATATGTTATGCAGTTAATGTTCTATTAAAATCTAGTTGGAACATTTTTCATTTAAAGGATGTACAGTACTGTAATATATTATTCATTATGAAATTAGACAATTTATGGAATTTTAAATATTACTGATATAGTCAGAAACGAATTAATTAATAGTAGGTGTATGAAATTAAGCGTATAATATCTTACTTTGTGTTGCAATAGAAGCATCCACTGTTTTTTCATCGACATGTCTTAATCCGCCGTCTAGCCAGAGGCAAACGAAGAGAGCATCCACTACCACACCTACTGAATAGTAAACTAGTACAGTCAATGAGTGACGAAGCTCTCTAACCGTCTTTATACTTACACTGTGAACCAATAGGAACGAAAAGAGACTGAGCAAGCGCTATACAATAGCGGGAAAGACGGGTCTGCTGGAGGTCACCGTCTTTCCACATTCTCTCCGTTCTTAGGATGGGACTGGCTGGCGCCACGTGGCCATTTATTGTTTACAAACAGCTTTTTTCTAGTCGACAGAACGAAAAAGGTCTTCTTCTTCCAAACTTTGGCTTATCTTTTCTTCGCTAAGGGCGGAAGGATATCATTTGGAAATCCGAATATGTAATTTTTGCCTCTAGTTGTAGTCCTAATAATGTAATCGATAATAGGTCAATAGTCTATTTTTGTCTAACCCACTATTCCTAAATGATAATAACTGCTAATAAAGAGAAATGGAATGTGTTACGAAAATGCTATAGAGCCAATTGAAGAAATGGTAATTTCGTTGTTAAAAGATAGTTTGAGAGATTCAACAGGAAATTTTTTTCGTGTAAAAGAATATCATACTCTAAATTAAGAATGATGAGTGGATCAATGACTGAAAGGGCCGACGACTTACGAGGCCGAGGAAAAATGATCTTTTGAGATTGATTACGTACAGAGCAGACAACCTTCAATGGATTTGTCATTTTACTCCAGAAATGACAAAAAGAATTTTATAAAATTACCTCAAAAAAAAAAGAAAAAAAATATGACAAACTCGGATTGGACTGTAACACAAATTCATACGATTAATTTAGGGAATCATTCTCACAGTTTAAATTAATTAAGCCCTCAGTTTTATAGAAGACAAGGCCAAAAAAGTAAAGAAAACTAATGCAAAAATAAGGAACTAAAATCTCGTTTATTAAAATTTAAAGAAGCCAATTTTTTTGTTCTGTAGTATATAGTTTAATACGATTTCATCATACACGCTTTAATTAATTAATAGAATCGAATATATTTGCATACAATTTTCATTCAAATCAGGATAAATTTATTATGGAAGTGAGCCTACTTGTAAAAAGTATTTTTCTGTTATTAAAATAGATATTTTATGATCTCGTTCATTTATATTCATGAGACGAATGCGATCTGGATTCTAATTGCAATAGATTACGAGCATGTTAATTAGGATTAGGAATTAAAGAGCAGAAGGGTGTGCGAGGCCTATTAGGGCGTCAGGAGACGGACCATATATGGCCAGACGCCATACTAGAAAAGATACAGCATACCTCGGTCTAGTTTAAGGCCTAAGGCTAATTTTTTGATAGCTTTAACATAACATCATAACGTCCTTGCTTACAGCCTCTGAACCGGACAACCTCCCCGTCGGCAATAGTGACGTCAGACTGGGCTGGAAACAAAAGAAAAAGGATAATTTTATTCTAATTACGCCATTCTATTTCACAAATGCAATTTAGCATATTCTTTCCATTAATCGAATTAATTCCGATTAAAATAATGACGCTTACTTATCGATAATTAACGTGATTAAACACTTCATTGTTAATATTGTATGCCGCTATGGTATTATCCGTATTTTGAACTGAGAAAAAGAATTATTTTCGTTCTTTATAGCTATCTATCACAATAGGTGCGGTTTTTAAGCCGAAATTCCCTTTGGCTGTTCCTTCTGAACCGCTATTTCTATCCGTAACTGGAAGAGGGAAGTTGACACAGTTTAGTCTAAAGAAAGTTGGTTTTCTTCGATTTTCGTTTTCGTTTCGAGATATTGACCCCCGAATCGTGGTGGAATTTCAAGTCTAGGTCAGTAACCTTAGAATCGACAGACAACGACTGGCATGCCCGACTAGGGATTGAATCCCCAGGGTGAGCACAGCTTTCATAGGACTGGTACAAATCTCGTGACGAAGAGATACAACCGACTCCAATCCGGTTTATTTCTTTTTTCATTTACTGCCGATAATATCCAATTTCTATATTTATATATGTATAGTATAAATATAAATTTATATAATATCTAATAGAGGATGTCGGAGGCATTTTACGGGTGAAAGGAAATGCTGCATAGGCGTGTTTACGTCACCCTTACAATAGAACAGAGAATTTTCTAAAGAAAGAAACTTGTTTTAATACGAGTGCATACAATGATGTAAGGTATTTGTGATTATTATTATTATTATTTTTATAAGATTCTTTAGTCGCACTACACGAATGAAAATTCTGATGTCCCAGTGCAGAACGGATATTGAAAGAAATAAAATTGTTTTCTCCTGTTAAACAGGATGCTAGGCTATGTTATTCGAATATACTTAATAATATTTTCTATTCGTCCTTAATATTAATATTTATTAGTTGAGAAATTGCGAAATGCGAAAGGATTTCGAGCGCTGAAAAACGTTTTGGACCCGTAAACTGAAAGCAATTAGTCTTATTTTCTGATAAAATTATATATCGGAATTATGTCTAAGATTTAATTTTCGGAGATGAAAATTTAGTTCATTTATTTACTTTTGTAATTTAATGATAAGTAAAAGAACTGGAGTGATCTAATTTGATTTTGTTGATAGGAGAAGGATCTCTGCCAAGTCAAAGAGAACAATTCATAATTGTTAAATAGAGAATTTTTCCTGCAACAAAGCGTAACGTAAGTAGAAGGGTAATTTTAGCGTCTTCGAGAAATAAGAGTAAGTTATCAAGACCGAAAAGGTAGTCTTCAAACTACAACAGAAGATACAAGACGATATTTGACCGAACGGCTATTGGACACCGCAAGAAATAGTAGGACCTACACGATCGACAGTATAAAGTTCTGAGTCCAGGAATGGTAACAAAGAACGCGGTACTTGTATCAACCATCATCTGCACTGAAATAATTTGGTGCATACAGACCTGCAAAACCTCGAACTTTACAACCTTTGATCGTCCATGTCAAACATTCGTATAGAATCTGATATCTGAAATCGAAAGGTGATACAGTTTCATTTCTAAAAACAGTTTCATTCTTCATATAAATAAAATAAATATAGTAAAACTTTTAATATGATTCGCTACATGCGAACACGTTCCACTCGTGAATTCGTAATAAATTAATTAATACGCTTAAATACACATATTTATAACTCATTAAGAAAAGTACAATTAATACACATGTATAACAGATTCACATCAACATTTCCTACTGGTTTTCGGATTCATCAGTACAGAAAATGTAAGACGGAAAAGCTTGGAAAAATTCCCATTCTTAAATTAAACAGCGAGATATGAAACCTCAGACGTTCGGATTGATTGAATGGATTACTTATCATGCATTAACAGAACAATTTACAGTAATATAATATGAATTTTAATGAACAAATATACAGTATTAAGATATTAAAATTGCTGTTAGTTAAGTCGGCTTCTTATTAATTAATTAATTAATTTTATAATTACTTCGATTGAATTGGACATTAATTTACAAATTAAAACCAAATTGTGTATGGAAAAACTCAATTTTAGACTAATTATATTGCATAAAAACGAATTATCCTACTTCGAGGAAGATTATTTTACACATTTGCATAAACAGACAGCAAAATAAAGAACAATATCTCGAGTTGTATAAGATTTAGAAACATATCGGAAATTTGAATTTGTGTTTTAAAAAATTTATCTCAAACCTCGAGGAAAAAAAAAAAAAAAAAAGATTTAGTCATTACATATTTCATTACAAAGGTGGAAAATAGTTTTGAACTTGATTATCTGTTTATTTCAATATACACCACATCATTAGATCCTTTAATCAAACGATATAATTGTATTTTATTCTATTAAGAAATTTAGTTCATATAATATGATTTAATAATATTTTTTCCCTAAGGAAAAAGTGTCACTATTAATTTTTTTTAAAGAGAACTTTTCCGCCATTAGTGTTTCCTACTTCACATTTATGAATATAATAAGTCTATAACTAGTTCCATAACCTGTTTAATCTGTTGGCTAAAAACACAATGCAAACCCACCTATTATGACCTTTTTATTATCAACATTCACTGAATTTTAATATTATAATTACACAAAATATTTTCCTTTTTTTCATTTAATCGATGCTAACAATGTAAAGTTTTTTCTTCTTTTTTTTTTAATTACGTAGGTTACGTTCATTTTACCACATTATTTTTTATCGATTTAAAATGATGTATGATAGAAGTAATACAGACAATAACGCAATGCCCTTAGTTCGATCGTTTTCTTCTTTATTAGTGTAAAAATTTTGGGTCGCCCTTCAGACTTCACGTAAAAAAGAAAAAGATCTATATATTTAGGTCACTCTTCGCGTGTTAGGATGCCAAGGTTTTCTTCAATTCTGCTTTTTTTTTAACTATCATTTCCGTTTCGATTGTCGTCATTTTCTGCTTCATTTAACTTTTAAAAATCAAAATTGGATATCTTGAATTATATACGGACGTGTCGAAACTAATTTATGGCATTAATTACACTTATTTTTATCTTATGTTTGCCATTCATACCCAATAAAAACAAGACACTAACGTTTCAATTTGACGCATTAAAACACGTCATTATACTTAATAGATTTAGGATGATATTAACAGTTTTTGATTTGTAACTTATCTGTTAATAGCTAGATTAGTTACAGATATACTTTTTTTTTTTTTTTAAGGAATATTTTTTATCGCTTTTAAATTTTGCGTTTGAATGTATTGAAAATGTTATTAATCTAGTAGCAATTCATCGATTCGTAGAGAAGTATTAATCAACGAATTTTACTTTTTCTTCAGATATTTTTGATGATATTTATTTTAAACGACTAACCAGTTATGAGAATAATAATATTGAATTCAATAAAATTAGACTAAGAGTTTACAGATTCAGATAAGCGATTTTTCGCCAATACGCTACGACGTATAGAAAATTAATAAAACCGAATGGATGTGCACTGAAACTAAACTCAAATTTTCTCGCTTCCTTCATTGAAACCGAAAATAATCCCATTAAATCGTTAGAATACGAAAATATCAAACAGATCTCATCCCGATAGTAGAATTTTTAAAAGGGTTCGACGAACTCTGGCGCCTCAGGTCTTGGTATTTGGATGAACGGTCATAGGTCAGCGAATGGCTAATTCCCAACTCGGATCATATCTCGGGAATGAGACGACAAAAAAATGAATTCGGACGGAAGTTACACCAATTTCCGGGCGAAACACGACACGTTTAGGAAATCCTAGGATATTTTATCCTCCATTTTCCAGATAAAAGATATAAAGTGCTCAGAATAAAGATATCGTATTTTCCGTCTTTGCCTTTTCACATTTAAGTTAGGCGGAAAAGCCCAAACCGAACGGGGAAAAATCAGGCCAAAATCAGATTTTGAGAGAAGCAAGGTCAAATATCCCTCAAAATTGACCCAATTAATGCGAAGAGACAAAATCGTGATCTAATATTCATTCCGAGGTTTGGAAATGGGCCATGGCTCCGCATTTCACTTGATGTAACTTTTGCCAGAGGTTTATGTTATCTTATTACATAAGTGCAATTTAAATTCCGGACTAATTTTATACGAATTTTAAGGTTATCGAGGTGAAAAGAAAATAATTTTCCACCATCACACACATTAGGAATTAATATTCTATAAGATATTTTTTTTTTAATTTAATTTTTGTCCTTGGAAATAAAACCATTTCCCGTTTGGATATCGGAATAAAGCGGAAGTTGTAAATACGTCAGTTCCTTCAGATTCCTCTAATTTTCTATCAGATTCAGATTACTTTTCTGTCATCGAAACCAGCGATATATATTTTAATATAAAATCAAAAATTTTATTCCTTTCCCTTTAGATTTAGTCCATATTTAAATGATATTATATGAACGAAACCTTGTGCTAATAAACTTTCGAATTAGTAGATGTAAATGGGACAATAATCACTCACTCACATCCAACCAAACGTATTTGCACAGAACGACAAAGAAATTAATAACTTTCAACGAGCAGTAAATTAATATGAAGCAGGAAGGGAAAGAGAATGTCCTGACACCAATTTCCTTAATTACACAACTACTTGTCAGATTTTATTTTATTTATTTTTTTCTATCATCACTTCTAAAATCAGTGCAAAACACGCAACTTTGCACTTATACATACACCTTACAAATATTGGGAAAAATTTTTCCGCCTTTAATTATGGCGCAACACATCACTATAATCAGTAAGATTTCGAAACGTTTCATATTCTGTACTTATTTATAAATGTTGTTTTAATTATATCAAAACACTTTGACAGGTTATTATTTAATAAAATAATTAAGTCAAGTTTAAATTAATTCGTGAAAATGAATTGGTTCACAGTTAATTTTAGGTTAGGTTGGTATTATCGCGGTACAATAATCTTTTTAAAATAGTTTTAGTCGCTCTTTTAGAAAGTTGCTAGCTTAGTTCTAGCACAGTGATCTAATTCTGTTCGTTTCGGGAACGCGTTTCTCTTCAAAAATGCCAAATAAGAATAATAATAATAATAAAAAAAGATCAGTTTTGAACATTGGTATAAAGAAAGTAGAAGAAGCGTGACAACATTTGTAACTGGAAAACAGTGAAAGGTATTCCAACAAACGCTTATCATCACGTGATTTAAAAGAAACAAAGTATTTAGGTGAGAGTCAGGTATTTGGTTTAATTAAATAACGTTATCTAATAGTTTTAATGAAACCATTTTATTGGCTGGATGATGGCATATATAACTCTTGCCAAAAATCAACGACGCAATAAGCACTGGCATTACTTTTGGCAAACCGCGTTGTCCAAGTGTCCAACAAGTTTACTCGATATTTTGGGAATGATGTTACGGAACCGTTACGAAATGCTTTAATTATGGAAAGATTCCAACTTTGAAGTTATTATTACAGAAAACAGAATTGTTACTTAATTAGAATACCATCTTTCTTTTGCCCTATTTTTTATTAAATCTGTTTTAAACTAGATCGATATTTTTATTTAATCGCGACATATTTACTATTAAAGTTAACGCGATAAATTTTGAAGTGAAATACTCTAAAAATATTTTTCTGATGAAAATGCAATTCTGTCTTTAGTAAAACTGATTACTATTGTTCTTTAAATATAGTCTACAAAGTTCTTTTACCCATTTTATTTTAGTCGGAAATACTCGTAAACTATTCGACAAAATCTGAAACACACTTTCGTCTGGCTAACTAAAAAGTTGCTTATTATATGTCATTTTTCTGTTTCGCTTTAAAAATCTTAGATTAGTTTGTTCTTGAAACTACTCTACAGTACTGTACACAATTTTGATATTTTAATCTTTTTTTTAATTTAATATATTTTGTAAAGCAAAATTCAAAATTATTAGACTATAAATTAGTACAATAACGAAAGAATAAAATTTACATATATTGAAAAATCGTATATAAACACGCAACTATATTTAACATACTAAAGGTATTTTTAGCACTCCGTTTGAAAAATGTATAAGTGGAAGATTTTAAGATTGATACGACTCATTAATAATTTTTATATCTAAAATAGTTTGAACTATAAACAAAATGTTTTCTCTTATATAAGAAGAGGGAAATATAGAAGAGATTAAAAAAAAGAGATACAATATACAGAAAGTGAAAAAAAGCATGAATGTTTGCAAATGTTTATGAATAATCAATGAAGTTAACGAATAAAAATGCATCTTCCTGTAGGGAAAATTAGAACAAATCGAATATATATTATAATTTATATAACTGAAAATTGCGTGGAAAATGAAAAATAATAATTAAAGTATAGAACAAGAGAAGAAACTCAAGTTCATATCTATAATTACTGTATATAAAAAGATTCAGCTTCGCTCTGAAAATAATTCTCTTTTCTCGTTTCTCTTAACTACATTCGAATAAGATTTTTTTTTTCTTTCATTTACGAAATTTATCTTACAATTGAGTCGCTCAGAAGCCAATGCGGTTAAGTCCATTTTTTGATATTTTCTGATTTTTGTAAATTTTAATGGAAT
>WUQG02095921.1:0-26069 GCA_011317285.2 Androctonus mauritanicus | reverse complement strand
TTCATTTTCATTTCTATAGGCTACTACACCTGTTTTCGATAAACCCCCAACCTCGATTAGTCGTCAAAATCGTCCCCAGACAGATGGTGGCGTCGTATCGGGGTTTGATTGTATAATGTCTAAAAGATATATTTCCTTATCCTACTGATTACATAAAAATAACAGGATAAGGAAAAATTTTTTAAAACTGAACCATTTTTAATGAATTTTGACGTTTTCCCCCACTGTTATTGTACTACGTTACATATGTTACGCTACATACATTATTTTCATATCTGGAAAATATTTTCTTATCCTTATCCTATTTATTATACAAAAGCCCTAGGATAAGCAACAATTTTTGTATTTAACTGAACCTTTTTTAATGATTTTTTTTGACTAAATGGGGTAGAAAACTCAAAAAACTATTAAATAATGTTTTAGTTTAAGTAAATAAGTTCTGTTTTTCCTATTATTTTTATATAATCAATAGGATAAGGAAGTATATCATTTAGATATTATATAAATTCAGTGGATGTGGCACAACATTATTTTTTTCCACAATTTTATCCACTGAATTTATGTAATATCTAAAAGATATATTTCCTTATTTTACTGATTACATAAAAATAGCAGGATAGAGAAAAAACTATTTTAAATTAAACCATTTTTAATGAATTTTGACTTTTTTCCCCCTACTGTTATTGTGCTGCGCTACATGTCATGCCACATACAGTGATTATCTGATATTTTCTTAATTCATTTAATATATAAAAAGCCACAGGATGAGAAGAAAGTTTTTGTTTTTTAACTCAACCTTTTTTAATAATTGTTTTTTTATTGATTAAATGATGTAGAAAAGTCAGAAAAACTATTAAATGTTTGATTTTAAATAAAAAAGTTTTGTTTATCCTACTATTTTTAGGTAATCAGTAGGATAACAAAGTATATCTTGTAGACATTAAGCCTATATAAATTCAGTGGACGTTGCCCAACATTATTTTTTCTTCCACATATATAGTGTTGTGCCACATCCACTGAATTTATATAACGTCTAAAAGATATATTTCCTTATCCTACTGATTACATGGAAATAAAAAAGTTTTCCTTATCCTATTGTTTTAATGCAATCAGTAGAATAAAGAAATATATCTTTTAGACATTACATAAATTCAGTAGATGTAGCACAGTACTATAGATGTAGAAGAACAATACTGTTGTGCCATATCCACTGAATTTATATAACGCCTATTTATAATTTTCTATTTATAATTTTTAATTTTCGCGCGTTTCCTTTCCTTATCCTATTGATTTCGTAATAATAATAGGATAAGGAAGATTTTAAATTTTGGGCTGAACCATTATTTAATCGTTTTTTGACTTTCTTCCTCATCAGTTATATTGTGTCGCATACACTGAATTTTTATAATAGTCTATAAAATATATACATATAATGATGTCATTTATTGAAAAGAATATATATAGTGTACAATTTTATACATATTTTTTAAATACATATTTTCTAGACTATTTTTTTAATAGTCTATAAAATATGTATATATATATTTTATAATAGTCTAGAAAATATGTATACATATTTTTATAATAGTCTAGAAAATATGTATATATATATATTTATAATAGTCTAGAAAATATGTAGGTATTTTTTATAATAATCTAGAAAATATGTAGGTATTTTTTATAATAATCTAGAAAATATGTATAT
This sequence comes from Androctonus mauritanicus, assembly GCA_011317285.2. NCBI lineage: Eukaryota > Metazoa > Arthropoda > Arachnida > Scorpiones > Buthidae > Androctonus > Androctonus mauritanicus. The sequence continues at coordinate 24,364 of WUQG02095921.1, read as the reverse complement.
ATTTTTATAATAGTCTAGAAAATATGTAGATATTTTTTATAATAGTCTAGAAAATATGTATATATTTTTATAATAGTTTAGAAAATATGTATATATTTTTATAATAGTCTGGAAAATATGTAGATATTTTTAATAATAGTCTAGAAAATATGTATATATTTTTATAATAGTCTAGAAAATATGTATAAATTTTTATAATAGTTTAGAAAATATGTAGATATTTTTATAATAGTCTAGAAAATATGTAGATATTTTTTATAATAGTCTAGAAAATTTGTAGATATTTTTCATAATAGTGTAGAAAATATGTATATATTTTTATAATAGTCTAGAAAATATATATTAAAAAATAAGTATAATATATATATATTCAATAAATGACATCATTGCTTAAGTCACGAAAAATATTCAAGTAAAATTTAAATAAAATTTTTAATGTCATTACAATCAGAGAATTTCTCTTAATGGAATTTTATATGCAAATTTTAACTGTTTAATTGATAAATAGCTTATTTAAATGAGAACAGAAACCATCCAGATCCTAGTCAAGAATTTTAAAATTTACCGACTGGCTAATTTCTCTTTACGCTGATTGATGATGATGATGGTGCAAAAATTGAAGAAAAAGATGATGATAAAAAATATATATATTGAATCATGTAAATTCTTTATCGAAACTGAAGGTTGAAGCCATAAAAGTGTTATGGGTTATACAGCTTACAGTATTGACAAGGTTATTGGTTACAGTCTAGGACGATCAATATTGGAGTAAGGAATATTATTTCTCTAAAATCCGTTCGATGAAATCTTGAGCAATTTATTTCAATTAATTTTACGTATAAATTTAATTTCCGAATCCGAAAACACGAAGGGGAAAAAAATGTATCTTAAATTTATTAAAATTTATACACAGACTTTGTATTTATTTTTATCAAAAAATAAATACAATCAGTACTCTCGTGTTTTTATTGGTTAATTCGAATTGAAACAAACCAATTAAAAAAAAAAATTCCGTAATTAAAGTTTCTACTCTTACTGATTAAATTAAATTTTTAATTTTAATTTAATCACTGGTTTCATTTTAAAATTAAATTAATCTTTTATTGCTGCATTTAAATTATTAAAACTTGCCGATGGGAGATTTGTATTTTATATAGGCCTATATATAATTAATTTACATTAATTTTTACAAAATTCGAACTTTACCAATCAAGGAAGATTTTCTCTAACCTGGTTTTTGGAATTCTTAATTAAATTATTGTAAAACTTTCCAACGGGATAAAAAAAAATCCGTATAACATTAATTTGAATATTAGAATTATTTTTAATGTGAGGATTGGACTGAAGAGGATAAAAAGTGAGTAGAACATTTTTTATAATTTGAAAAAAATGCTTTAATGAGTTTTCTAGACTAAATATCGATCGATAAAGCCATTTATTGATCACCAGTGTCTTTCTTAAACCCCCTTTTATTCATCTAGAAAATATTCGAGATAAAATAAATTAATTGGCTTGTATATTTAATCACAAGTAATTTATTTTGTAACTTACGGCTATTTTTGATACCTTTAAAATTAATGATTTTTATCTAAACTTGTTCTCGTTTTGATAGCGTAATTTATGCAGGCAGAATTGTTTCGAGAAACTTTAAATAATTTCCTCAAGAATGCGATGCCAGAACAAATGGTTAAAGTTTTAAACAGATGATTTAACATAGTTTAAAATATTTTATTTTATTTTTTTTACACGCTGATGTAACGATATAAAGAATGTCTAGAAAATTACACGTTAGAAAAATGTAGCTAACTGAATGGGTACTGAAATGTAAAAAAAACAATAAAATGTTTGTAAAAGTAATATTTTTGGCTTCAGTGATAACAATAGGTAAACAATGTGTAACGATTTCTGTGGGACATGACTTAACGATTTTCGATTGGAACCGATGTTTAAATTTTATCAGACACCAGTCAACGAGAGACTGTGATTGGTTAAAGCATAGTTAAACTTCTGTTTCGAATGGTATACAATGCTTCGACCATCTTAATTGTGATGACAATACAGTCATACTCGAGCTCCTCGACTTATGAAGCTTCACACTTACGTATGTTTTGAATTGCCGTCATTCTCCAAAGTTTCAGTATTTAATTTGAGGTTATGGCTCTTCAGCAGCAAATTTTCGAAAAAAGAAATGCTTACTTTTTTCAAAATAAGCCCTACAGTATCTTTTTTTTAGTTATAAGTACTTCATTTATTTTATGTACATTTCATTTGACATGTTAGTACATGCAATTGACATGACAATTACAGTGCATTGCCTGCATTGATAAATAAAAAAAGATAGTGCTTTGACTTGTCGACACATTCCAGTTATGGCATCATTCTGGACCTAAGGTGGCATAACTCAGGGATTTTAAATATACATTTAATTAAAAATGCTTATGGTCAATTTATACTGCACTGCATCATTTCTTTCACTGCACAGGGAGGGAACTTATGGGGCTTATCACTTAAGAACCTTCAGAATTAGTAGCAAGTGAAGAATACATACCACTATCATCCGTATAAGTTATTTTATATTTATCTTGTTTATAATGTTTAGAAGATATAGTAAACATGAAGGGAATGGTTGTGAAGATTTTACAAAATCTGATCATTTTAAGGCTCGTAAACACACTTTGACAAGTGATACCTGTACATATCTGAGTGATAAAATTCAGTAAATGTTCTGTTCAAACTTACGTGAAAGATTTTATTCAACATGTTTTGAAATTGTGAAGAAAATGCTTAGATTCTTGCATGTCAAGGAATTGAAAAATGTTTCAGTTATCTGAATTCTCTCCATAAATGAATTGAAAAATTTTTTTTGGAATTCACTTCAGTATTGAAAATTAATCTCAGAAGTGAAATTTATTTTTCAATTCTTTAGGGAATTTAAATTTTTTAAAATCATTATTAAGATATGCACAGTTTCGCAGAAATTAGGCATTTTATTACAAGGAAAAAAAATATCATAAATGCGAGAGTTAATAATAAAATTGAAAAATAAATATTTAATGTTAGTAAATAGAAAATTAAATTATGCATACAGTCATGCTTCGGTTTAAGTCGTTTCGATTTACGCCATTTTCGACCGTACGTCGGTAGTTTTGATAATAATAATAAAAAAAATAAAATTCTACTAATGGCTGGATCTCATAGACGTAAATTGCGATGTAAATAAGCCAGTTTAGCGAAGCTGTGATGTCACTTCCGCTAGATGGCTATACGCTGCGTATTTACACCGAAGTTGACTTTTGTTCAACTTTCTACGCCGCGTACAGGAGCACGTTGATCATTCGTCTAATCGGGGTATGAGCTGGTTGTTGAAACATTGTTGTTCTATTAAACGATATATGTCACGCATACAGTTCTTTTAGATTTTGAATTTTGCGACTGCAAAACTATGAGATTCAATAAATATATGAATGAAGCCATCGATAAATAAAACATGGATAACGAAACAAAATTGAGTTTCGTCATGCATGTCGAATCAGCTAACTTCAAATGACGTCACAGTAATTGGCCAATAGCTAAACGACGACATTTATTTATGTCGCATAGCACGCTTTTGGTATTTTTATGTTCCTTCGGTACGCCCAACATTTTGTGCGCGACGCATTTGCGTCAGCGTATTGACGCCGCATTTTACGCCTGTGAGACGTAACTTCATGCGCAACCTTAACGTCAGTTTATGAAGCTTTACGTTACGTCAATCAGCGAACGTATAAAAAATTCACAAAAATTTAAAAATGTCATCTAAAAACAAATAAAAATTGCAAAAATCACATAAAAATTAATTTTAAAATATAAAAAAAATTTATTAAATTATTTTAAAGCTTAAAAATGTTTTTAGCAACATCAAATGGTTATTTATAATAGTTTATAGAGGGAACTAGATCGTTTTTTAAAGAGTTTACTCGACTTAAGTCGAACTAAATCTTTTTTTTTTAGGATACTGTATTCTGAAAAGGATCAAAATCTGCGATAAACCATTTTAATTAAAAAATACTGAAATGAGGAACAATCATACTAAGTGCGAAAATTTAAACATCTGAAATAGGAAATTTATAATATAGATGTAAGAGTAAAGTGTGAACGAAACATTGTTGAAAACAATGAGAACAGATCTTCAATCGAGAATACCTGAAACATTTTTATGCTTAGGTAACAATGCGATGCAGAACAGAATTAAAATCAACAATTGATTAAAATAATTTCGAACAAGAGAATAATTCATTTCGGATTAACAACAGAATAAATAATTAGCATGCATACACTACCAACTACAAGCATAAATTAGGAAGTTTAAAATTAATCGCTGCGTAAAAAAATGAAGGAGCAGAAACGTTCGCGATAGATCGTTTCAACCGTGTAACGTTACAAGAAGTAATAATACAGTGTGGGCATTGTACGAGTGTATAATAGGAAACAAGTTTACGACTACAGTTCAGGAGAAATTGAAGCAATAAAGCACATGTTAATGCATCGCATGAAGCAGTAGGAAATAGCGAGTACCTAATAAATCTAACAGAAGAATGGTTATCTAGTTAAGAGAAGATGGTTGAAAAAATCGTTGAGTTATAAATGAAGTCTCGTATCAAAAACGGAAAGGTTAGAATAACGCAGTAGACGATAAAAAGTTTCAAAAAAATAAAACTTTTCACTTGAGAATATAAAAAATACCTGCCGCACATATTTTTTTTACTATTCAAGTAAAAAAGAAACCTGTAGCACCTTTATATAAAGATACTATACGTATTTTACTATTGATAGTACCATTAGAGTGCTATATAGTATCTATATTTTTAGGCATATAGTTTACTATATGTATACTTTTAAGATACTATATAAAGTACTTTAAAAATATATAAAAAGTATATAAAGCAGCGTTTCCCAACTGGAGTCCACACGAACCTCCAAGGTCCAAAGAAGCTTTGAAGGGTCCACAAGAAAAAATTGAAGCCAGGTATTAAAAGGCTAATACCAAAATATCAGCCATATGCGTATATGGGGGTCCACCTACCTAAAATTAGGACTCGGGTCCACAAGAAAAAAAGCTTTGCTTGTGGTCCCCTGCGTCCTAACTTTACGTATAGGTACTATAGGTAATTTAAGTACGTATACTATAGTTATACCTAACTTTAAGTGTATAGCACTTTAATACTATACGTAACTTTAAGTATAGTACTATTTAGCAAAATATTTATAGTATCTTTATATAAAGGTGCTACAGGTATTTTTTTTACTTGCATAGTAAAAAAATACATGCGGAACGTATTTTTTATATTATCAAGTAAAATGTATAAAGGTATATAAAGGATCTTTATATACCTTTATACATTTATACATTTAGTATTTAAAGATTTATAGTATATAATGGTATCTTTATAAACCTTTATCTGCTTTATAAACCTTTATATACTTTACTTTTACCTTTATACTTTTAGCTTTACATATACCTTCATATATTATATAATGCTTTATATGAACTTTTATATATTATATCTTTTTTTTTTTTTTTTTGCTCACATAGCAAGAAAATGATGTAATTAAAATTCACGATATAGATAATTACGATAGAAATGAGTAAATTAGATTGAAAGTTCTCACGAACGTTCAGTCGATAATGAATTTCTGCCGTTTGAAACGCCGTGATTAATCGATTTGTTTATTATTTAATGATAAATAATGTAAGCAGATGCTTAAATTATGAAATAATTACAATAAATAAATTAATTCCGGTTATGTATCGTGTTTATCCGGCAAACTATCGATTTTAATTGCAAATATCAGAAAAAAAAAGAGAGAGATTTTTGCATTATTCATGATTCATTATTTCCTAGGAAATCAATAGAATAAATACCATTTATCTTTATGCGTTTGTTGACTTTTTAAAGCTCTTTACAGATGGCTAGATTTGTTAAAAATCACGAACGGAAGAAAGAAGAACCATAACAAAAAAAAAACGATAACTAATGTACGAATTTTAAGTGTGCATTGCTTATTATATGCGATTCTTCGCAGTTTCGGTTTTAGTTTTTGCGATTTTTGTTCTTCAGATTCTCTCTTGATTTTAATAGGTTTGTAAAAAGTAACATAAACCCCTGAAACAATTAACTAATCTGGAAAATAAACATTGTTTAGATTTAAAAAAAATGTGCTTTCGTAATTGGATTTCGGGTAAAGTAAATATTAAACACTTATAGAAAAAAAATTAAAAAAAGAATAATTAATTAACAAAAATTGGCATTAAACTAAAATGGAAGATGATTAGTTATTACCATCTAGCTCGATATTCATCACAGGAAGTTTTTGCATCTTATGATTTTTTTGCTTCTTGTGTTGAATGTTTTCAATCATCGTAGAGTGAAAAAATATGAATTTAACTACCAACTTCAACAAAATAATAACTATAAATGTTTTTCATCTTGTGATGATTCACAACATCCATCACAAGATATGAAAACAATTTGTGATGAATATCGAGTGAGTGAACTAATCACCACCATATTTGTATAATGTTCAACAGTTCACAAAGTGAGAGAAAAAATGAAGTTTTCTTGATTTTTCTACCACTTTATGAAGCATTTTCGTTTTTCTAATTTTATTAAGTTGTTTAACTCATTCTTGCTTGTTAGTATATATTTTGCAACTTTACAAAAATGGTGATGATTAGTTATTACCATCTAACTCGATCACAGGAAGTTTTAGCATTTTGTGATTTTTTTTGCTTCTTGTGTTGAATGTTTTCGATCATCGTAGAGTGAAAAAATTTAAATTTAACTACCAAGTTCAACAAAATAATAACCATAAATGTTTCTCATATTGTGATGGTTCACAACATCCATCACAAGAAGTGAAAATAACTTGTGATGCATATCGAGTGAGTGAACTAATCACCACCATATTTGTATAACGTTCAACAATTCACAAAGTGAGAGAAAAAATGAAGTTTTCTGATTTTTTTATACCACTTTATGAAGCATTTTCAGTTTTCTTATTTTATTAAATTGTTTAACTCATTCTTAGTATATATTTTGTAACTTTACAAAAATGGCAATGATTAGTTATTACCATCTAACTCTATGAAAGGTTTTGCATCTTGTATTGAATGTTTTCGATCATCGTAGAATAAAAAAATGTGAATTTAACAACTAACTTCAACAAAATAATAACCATAAATGTTTCTCCTCTTGTGATGATTCACAACATCCATCGCAAGAAGTTATTACTTCCTACGATGAATATCGAGTGAAATGTAGTGACTAATCATCACCACATTTATATAATGCTAAGTACCATCTATAAATAATTTCTATGCTCAACGGTTCAACGAAAGGAGAGAAAAACTAAAGTTTTCTGATTTTATCTGCTACTCTATGGAGTATCTTTAGTTTCCTTATTTTATTAAACTGTTTAACTCATTGGTTATAGATATTTTGCAACTTTACTACGGGTTTCTTACGGTTTTTGAGCTTTTGGGTACCAAAAGTAATCCTCATTGAAGGAGCAATATTTGCAAACCTTCACATTATGTATAAAACTAAGAGTTTTGAATTTGTTCCCTTATAAAGGAACAAATTAAAAACTTTCTCTTAGTTTAGATACCAAAAGAATTAATCGATTAAATCAAGGATTAATGTGAAGATGCTCGCAACTTACAAGAATATTTTTTTAAAGACAGAATGAAGACATACTTGAAAGCTTTACTATTGACATCTGAAATTTTGATTTTTCTAGTTATATTCTTCACAGAATAATTTTTTGAAGAGGTTCGTCAACAGCAGTGTTACTGTTAGCAAAAAATTGCTTAAAATTATCAATAGATAGAATGCAAAATACGATCTAAATTTGAATAAAAGTGAGAAAGAATCCCAGAAAGAATTTTGCTACAGATTTAAAAAAAATATATCCAAAGATGTCAACTTCTAAGCTATCAGAAGTTGACATCTTTGGATATATTTTTAAAATTTGTACGAAAATTCTTTCTGGAGTGTTAGTCATAAAATATCCACGCGTATAGAAATAATTAAATATTTATATCATTCATTATAGATGCAGATTAGCTATCTTGATGTATAATGCGTTTAATTATGCATAACCATTATAAATAATTTTCATAAAGTACAACACGAAATTTAATCACGAAACCGTTTCACTTGGATCGATTATCCAATCAAATTCACTTTACGCAAATTTACATTTTAAAATTTATCAATAAATTCGAGCGTTACAACGTAAAGATTTTGATGGAAGAAGAAAGTTTTTTTTTTTTTTGAAGCGTTTTCGCAATTTCTGAAAAATCAGGGGAAACTAAAGCATCCTTTTCAAACTGAAAAAAGAAAAAAACGTAAAAAATGGAAGGTAGAATGATTTTTTTTCCCAGAGCGCTACTGATTATCGACTTTGGAATCGATATTCTTTGGAACATCAGAGATTCCGTTCTGTGCAATATCCTGTGGAGATTTTTAAAGAATAATCGTCCCTTTTTCTTGAATCCATTACTGTTAGCAGTCTAGCTGCTGATTTCTTTCTTGTCAAACGTGTTATCGATAGCTCTAGCAACATTCTCTGCTGCGGAAGAGAAAAAATTGATTTTCTTCTACTGTACTCTAAATCTTTTATCTGAAGAAAAGTAAAAGTCACTAAGCTTAAAGTTATATCTTTTATAACACGGGATGAATGCCGAAAGAACTTTAAAAATTGTTATAGAACCGAACGTAATTCTATACAAACTCTATAGAGAGGAAGAAAAAAATTGATTAAACAAACACTTGGCGCATTCTTAACCAAAACTAAGTTTTATACTTCTTAGAAACAGTTTAAAATTTATCAGTATGCGTGTTTATTTGTTATAAATCACCTAAAAACTACTTAGCACATGTTTAAAATGTCGAATAAATTAAATAAATATTACCCACTTCGTGACTGTTACAAGAGTCACATTCGAAGTTTGCGTATTCTGCTGAGAACATTAAGATTACTAATTTTAAATGGTTCACGAAAATTATTAATCGAGATAAAATTTAATCTAAGAATAAATTTCTTTCGGTGGTTACGTGTGCACACTTTGATAATTAAATTTCGATGTTTCGCCTGACAATAAAAATGTTATCAGGCATATATACCTGCAATCATTTTTCCATAATTAATGCAAGATTAAATTTTAATCTTCTTCTTCTTCTTCTCCAAAAAAGAAATTTTAATCCCTCATAACGATGTCAGAATATCAGAAAACTTAGGATTTAATACGCCCTTAGGATTATTTGTCGGAAGAAAAATTTTTGTTTGTAAGTAGTAATGTTTTTAGAAATATTTGTTCATTTCTTTATCATACGAAGCAAAGAATTTTCATTAAAATTCATTAAATTGCTCGTACGTGAAAGAATAAGATAAAGATTTTTCTTCGTCACGATTCAGTATAATTCTAAGAAAAAGTGTTGTATGAAGTGTTACGAAGCATATTCTTGAAAAAAATAAAATATTATCACGTATTCATTCAAGTAAATTCGTATAATGTACGATAGCAAGATTATGCAAGCAATTAACGCAAGTGCAGTCAAGCATCCTTTACGTGTAGTTTATAAAGATGCAAGTTAACGAGTGTACACGACTGGCTAGCGAGAGTAAATCATCTACTCTTGTTCACAAGTTTATGAAGCTCTCGAGTTCTCGATGGTAAATTTATGCAATGCGATGCTTCAGACTCATTTCTATAATCAAGTGATTACGTGAATAATTCAGTTAAACGTTTTCTAATAAGGTTAAATATGATATTTAAAACATTTGACGTCATTTATAAATCATGTTTTGTTTTAAACGTGTCACGTTCGAGGAAAATAATTTTAAAATTGGAGAAAATTTCCTTATAACAATAGTAATTATCGCGAACAATCCCGTACTTGTATCGCGAGTAGCATTATAATTAACTTCTATTTATGTTGCGAATACGTGACTGGACTGTCACGCGATGCTATCGCATTAAATTTAAATCGTGTGAATGACGTTCTCGTTAACGTTTTTAAGCCTCATTTCATTAATTCAGCTGTAGGATAACAGGAGCCAAAAAAAATTGTCTGCCTATTTGTCATTTCCGTCTGTGTGTCTTACAGCGAATAAATGTAACATGTTTAGTTTTACAATATTACGAAGCAAAATTTTACTTTAAGAAAACTTAAATAATAATAATTAAAATATTGTTAGGGTTTAATTTTTGTGAAATACATTATTAAAATAAATTTTCTCTAATAATATACATTTCGTTATAATTGAAGTATTGCGAAAGTTTTCTTTAGCAATATATTTCACTTTATTGTGAAATATATCGTAAAATTATATTTTATGCTAACAATACACTTCACTTTAAGTCTTGTATTGTGAAACGCATTCTTAAATTATATTTCTCTCTAACAGCATAGTTCACTATTAAGTACTGTATTGTGAAATGCACTCTTAAAATATATTTCTCTCCGAAATACAGTTCACTCTAAGTACTGTATTGTGAACTGCACTCTTAAAATATATTTCTCTTCGACAATACAGTTCACTCTAAGTGTTATATTGTGAAATGCATTCTTACAATATATTTCTCTCCAACAATACAGTTCACTCTAAGTACTGTATTGTGAAATGCACTCTTAAAATATATTTCTCTCCGACAATACAGTTCACTCTAAGTGTTATATTGTGAAATGCATTCTTAAATTATATTTCTCTCCGACAATACAGTTCACTCTAAGTGTTATATTGTGAAATGCATTCTTAAATTATATTTCTCTCTAACAATACAGTTCACTCTAAGTATTATATTGCGAAATGCATTCTTAAAATATATTTCACTCTAGTTTTAAGTATTGTTAAGTACATTGTTAAAATATACGCTATTTCTCTCTAACAATAGATTTCATGTAAGTACTGTATTGTGAAATCTATTGTTAGAATGAAATATATTTTTAAAAACACTTTGAAATGAAATGTATCGTTGTATACATTTCAGTCTAGAAAAAAAATATTTTTAAGAATTTTTTTCAGTGCGAATTTAATTTTCTTTCTACAAATTTTAATATACTAATAATTAAAAATTGAATTTTTTTTTCTGCTGATTCCTCTTATAAAATTTAAAACTTCTTTAAAAAATAAATTTCGTGACCTAGTATACTAGCTTGCACTTTGACTTACTTGTGACAAGTCAATTATTTAATCGAATTTTTAAAGATTTTGCAGAGTCACGAAGAAGCATTTCACAAACTGCAATTTTTCTTTTATTTTTGAAGGGATTTACAACGAATTCTTTTCTGTTATTTTTACATATAAAAAATTTAACAGTCGATTATTAAATTTTAACTTATTTTTTAAAGAAACAATAAAATTTAAGTACGTTTTTGCATCAACTTTTAACGATTCCAGAAACTTTTCTTAAACTTCTTAAAAGCTTGTTATTAAATATAACACAGTTCCACTTTAAAACACGAACTTCGCCGTCAGAAGTGTTTATAAATTTTTAAAATTTTTAATATAAAACTTGTAATGTATAATTAAAACTATTGATTATTTCCTTGGTTTCATTTCTGACCGTGAATTATTTATCAATGTAACCTTGAGACTCCTCTTTAGCTCTTCTCCTTAACAGACTTGTTGCTATAGTTACATCAATATTTGGAAGTTTTCCAGAACGAGTTGAAGTTTATGACTGGGAATTTTTGTAAGCCATTGTTGCTATGGTTACTCTTTTTACTCCTTTATCAATCACTTGTCAGATGCAGAAATGGGCTCCAAGGTGTCACGTAGAGAATAACCTCTGAAATTGCTAAAAATACGTGAGCTAGAGTCTCTAAAGAGTGAAGATCTAAAAGTAGTTACCTTTTTCAATGTAGTTGCACGTCCCTAAGTTCTTTTAGGAATTTCTAAATATTATTTTGTGAGCGTTACTCTTCTGCAATGATTTATCTCGTAAAAAAAATAGCTATAATTCTTCATATTCAGTCAGTATTCGTACATTAAAGAGGACAGATACGCTGTAAGTCATCTTAAGCCATCTTATATGAAATATCTTAAGTACTCAAGAATAGTTTAGTAGAAATGAATGGCAGTTATTAAGATACTGAAGAGGATCTTATCGCTGTATTCACTCAACAGATCTAATGGTGATTGCTCGAAGTTTACGTAAGCATTATAGATAAGACAGACTACTTGTAACCATGTTAATGGCGTTAATGATACTTAAACAAGTGAAAAATGATTAAAAACAACATAGAAAAAAGTTTATAAGTTAATTTAAATTTTAAAACTGACCATAAATTTGAATTAGGTTCGATTACTTGAATGGATTTCTCGATATACCTTATCTCAGAATGAACAAACCTGATAGATAGTAATGGAACTGCAGAAGTTCTATCGAGTACAATGGGATAAAGGAATGGATTTTCTAATAGATTCAATTAGGTTCTACTCAGTTCCTCAACTCGATAGTTGGTAGTTAGTTTCAGTTTGGAGATTGGTTAGAAGATCAATTCGGTACTTAATAACTTTATTCAGCTGTCAAGTTGGTTCTTATTATGGATGCAAACTGCATTCGAAGCGAAGAACTATCGTGAATAGCAATATGCTCTCTAGGTAACGAGTTAGATCTCAAGAAAAAATATTTTTTTTTATATTCTTTTCTCTAATTTAATATGAGAGTTTTACTGATAACAACGAAAATCAGATAAAAATGAATATTTCTAACGGTTTACTCGCTAGAAGCTAATTAACCGAACGCTGAGGAGGAATTCTGAGAATTAATTTAAATATCTTGTAGAATTATTTCGCTTAGTAAGTAATTTTAATTGGTTTCTGGATGAAATTATTAGTCGGATGTGATGGCTCTAGGAGATTTTACTCAAAAATATCCCAGCATATTAATTCAAACTTTGAAACAGTTATGATTCACGTATAAATTGCGGAAATCCACGTTTCAGCGGCTTTAAGGATGCTCAAAATGTTCAAGACTGACATAACGATTTTGAATATTTATTGCTGTCGTGAATTTAGTAGAAATTTTATATACATATATCTGTTCCAAAAAGATAAAGGAAAATAAATAGCTTAACCATTAATCAGCAGTGATATATCGAGGAAAATAAATCCAAAATAATAGAGAAATAAATTAAAAAAAATATATATATATACGATTTACTGTTATATTTTATATAAATTTATGGAAACTTTTAAGAGAAAAATATTTATAAAATATTTTCTGTGTTTTATTAGGTATTCTCCAGAAGATTTACAGCGATTTGTGCAGGATAATCCATTGTAGCCATTACTAGAAGATTTTCTGAATATTTTTTTTTTTAAATGGAAGCGATGTTTTGAAATGTAGACTTTGCTCTAAAGTGCCGAAGTGTGGAGTGCAAAATTATTGACTTTAATCACGTTTGTTTAGTGATGACCACCAGCAAACGTGAGATTAGCCCAAGAAGGCTAATGTCTGTGGTTGCCGAAGATGACGAAGATTATGAGGAACACATTGCCAAAACAAGGAGTCCAAGAATAGCCAAGGCTTCCTTCCAGGAAGGTTCCGATGGTCCGACTGTTAAAACATCACTGCTAGGGAAATCACCAACGAAAAACAGTACAAACAGGCCCTCCAAACATGCCAGTTGGAAGACTTCTAAATTCTTCAGCAAAACCATGTCTTCGGGTGAACTCTTGCGTGGTCTTAAGAAACTGACTTCTGGCAGCGAAGATTTTGAAGTGAGAAGTCAAAATGATTCGAAGCCAATAAAAACAAGACTTGGATCGCTTAAGAAAAGAACTACGAATGAAGATGAGACACTGATTGCTGAGGCAAAATTTTCAGACTTAGATATCAAAGATATAAAAAAGGAAAAAGGGATAGTTTGCAAAAAAGACGACATTCTTTCAATTATTGCTAATGTTTCTCAAGCTCCGGATTCTCCAAGCATTAAGAGGATGCCCTTGAGGTACACCAGATCCGCTTCATTAGATCCAGGTTTCGCAGAATCTTCTCACCACTTTGGGTGTTCTTCGCCACTTGTGTCATCTGAGGAAGAAAAAAATAATTTGAAAGAATGCACAAAGATAGTTGAACATCCCGAAACAAGCACGACAGAACTAGAACCCATTGTTAGTATTGACGAAGACAACGATCTTGATCACATTGAACACGAAGAAATTAAAGAAGAAGTAGATTCTAGGGTACAGTGGGACGATGGTAATTTCGTTGATGCCATGTTATTAGGAGGTGCCATAGAAGCATTTCTGAAGGGATCAATGGGAACAGGCAACGTAGAGAAGAGGGTCTCCTTTAAGAAGACATAAATTTTAATTTAAAACTGATATGTGTGTGTAAATTTGTACATTTGTTATGTTCATAACGGAACTTGAACGAGGTGGTGTCATCAAGTGGTGACAACTTTTAGATGAAGAAGTATATTGACATTTTTAATAAATATGTGATTATTATATTATTCAAAAGTTTATAACAATTGCAGCTTTGAGTTTTAAAGAAATTATAATTCCTTAAAAAAATACAATTAATACTGTTCGTGAAAATGGTTCAAAAATATATTTACTTTTTAACAAAATCGTAGGAAAATGTGAGAAAAGAACTGTTAAATGCTGTAATTTGTTTTTAAATGATAAAAAATATTTAATTTAATAAATATATTTTATTTAAACATGAAAATAAACTGTTAAAGATAAAACTTTGAAGTTTGCCTACTGCCATACTATATAAAAAATATTTACTATCGTGTTCTGATAAATTTTCCCTAAAAAGTATTATTGATGACCTGGTCCAGATAGAAGAGATCCAAGATTTAGTATTTATATGTAAAAATATAACACAAAAATTATTGAAAGTAGCATGAAATGAGTGAGATTGTCTGGATCCCATATCGTCTTTCTCAGGCCTTATTGATGCCTATACGTAGGGACTTCCAGAAAAAATACGAGGCTCAGACTAGAACCCATTGTTAGTATTGACGAAGACAACGATCTTGATCACATTGAACACGAAGACATTAAAGAAGTAGATTCTAGGGTACAGTGGGACGATGGTAATTTCGTTGATGCCATGTTATTAGGAGGTGCCATAGAAGCATTTCTGAAGGGATCAATGGAAATAGGGAATGTAGAGAAAAGGGTCTCCTTTAAGAAGACATAAATTTTAATTTAAAACTGATATGTATATGTAAATTTGGACCCAGAACTAGAACCCATTGTTAGTGTTGACAATGATTGATGAGTTCTAGTTCTGGACAATTAATATTTTTGAGGCTTTGTATACATTTTTTTTCGTCCTTCTTGTACACGTATACACAAATACTGAAGCTCCAACAGTATAAATATATACAAATATGTTTTTTTTCTAACATATTGAGTTATAAATTGAGGCTCCTAAAATAGTGAGGCTAGAACAGTCGCTCCTCTGATAGTCACTATGCCTATATATATATATACAAATTTTCCTGGGTATTTAAAGATCTATTCTTTATGACAAACAGCGAGTTATCATTTAAATTTCATCCTTTGTCAAACTCTATTCAATTGGATAAGTTGAACAATTTTCTTTTGACCATTTTTTAGCTTTCAGAAATGCGTGATTTAATTCTTTACTGGAAAATTTTGATGTGCCAGTGCAAAGAAATGGTATAATCTCTAGAGTTTACAGATTTTATAAATTTGCTCAGTCAGCAAAGAACATGTTTAAATAGATTACTTTATTCTAATCGCATTCGTTATCTTCAACTGAATGAATATATCTATTTATTTATTTTTTAAATTCCTAGTTATAAGTTTTTCGTAAAAAAATATGCAATGAGTTTCTTTAATTTAATAGTTTAGTCAATATTGTAATTTCACAAGCGACTAGAAACGTTATTAACTCATCAACTCTGGAACTGTTACATTTGGTCGACGAGATTCAATGTAATGCTTGATTGAAGTAATATCGTTAAAGAAATGACATTCTCCGATCCAGGTAACACTGCAAGATGTAGAAACTCTAAACAAGTTAAATGCCCTAAAGTAATTGTTATGAACTTATGAAGTAACTCTGCGATTGAATTTTTTTTTCGTAGTTTATAAGTTGCATTAAGGTCGAGATTTTTTTTTTTTTTTTAAATTTGTTTGCACATTTGCTTCGACTAAAGTAAGAGAAATGTTAAAGTATAAACCTATTCTTTTCACGGATTTAGGGAAAAAATTTTAAGGGGGAAGAAAGAAAAATCTCTTTGTTCACTAAAAACATACAAATGCTCCCTCACTTACTGGAAGTGGAAGAACATTTTGTATACAGAAGCATTCTTGCAGTAAAATCGATGTAGCTGATTTTAAATCAGTCAAGAGATGCTATTTACTGGAACGACAGTAGCATCTAAAAAATTGTCCTGCGGGTTTCCTTTAACAAATAAACTTTTTTTTTCCCTTCCTTTCTTTCTTTTCTTAGGCAATATTTCAGAGTTTATACAAAAAAAGGAGAATACTAAATTGCATTTTTTTTTCAATATATCGAGGAATTAATATAAAAAATACATTTTTAAAAATTTAAATCACCATTTTGCGTTAAAATTCAGAAAGTTTCGTGGTTCTGTTGTTTGTACTGGTACTGTTACTGAAGGAATTTTGCTTCTAATAGCTATAAATCCTTCCTAAGCTATTGAATTCAGGGCAGGTGTTAGCAGAGGATGGGATTAAAGTTTCTTGAACTGGCATTACGTTATATTAACCTAATCGATCAGGTGTACTTACACCAGCTATACCTTTCTTGTATCTCTGTTCTATATCGAATATAATGAAATTCGTGTTATGAGAAATTCATAAAACTGCTTTCATTGGCGTATGATTTCACTAGCCATTGTCTGAATGTATTATACGTGGATATCCTTATAAGCATTAAGTATATGCATTATTAACCGCCTTATATTCGATTAATTTTTAATGTATCAGTACAATTTATAATTTAACGCTGATCGTTAATTTAACAACCTGCCATAAAACAATGTATCAGTAAGGATGCGGCGATCATTTTAACATCCAATTAATTTTCCTTATTAGTTAAAGAGCAGGAGAATTAGGATGCGATAAATTTTGTTGATCCTCTTGATGTTCAGGAGCCAGATACACGGATAATCGACATCAAATTACTCAAATTTTCGAAAAATTGGAGAGAATAAAACATTATTTGCCTGATAAGAGATTGTTTCTAAGACTTTCTTTCTCCATAAGAAACTGTGGAAAGTTTTACCATTTTTCAACGATATCTGAACAGAAAACAATTTCTAAAATTTAACAAACTATAAAACAAGGATTATACGGCATACAATAAACTATAACTGCTTAATTTTTTAGCTTGATCAATATTTTGGCATTAAAAAATGTTAAGATGACACAGAGGAAAAAAAAAATGTTTGTCAACTAGCGATTCTTGCTTATTTACTTTAGAAAAGAGCAAACTAATATGACTGACGTCAGCAAAAAGAAGCATCGAGAGACATCTTAAGAGAGCCTCCTTTGAATGGAAGACTAGAAAAGAGGATTTCTTGCACCACTCCTCATTGGGTCATCGATTTTAACCTGTCTTTTCTCATTTTTCTTTGGCATTATCGTGTCTTCTATTTTGGCATTTTGATCTTTTAAATTATTCATTAGATTTTCTTTTTT
Organism: Androctonus mauritanicus; assembly: GCA_011317285.2. Taxonomy (NCBI): domain Eukaryota; kingdom Metazoa; phylum Arthropoda; class Arachnida; order Scorpiones; family Buthidae; genus Androctonus; species Androctonus mauritanicus. The sequence continues at coordinate 6,658 of WUQG02095921.1, read as the reverse complement.
TTTTGGTATATCGATATCTAAAGAGCACTTTTATATTTATTTAACATCTCCAATCTCTTGCAGCGATTGGAGATCTCTCGTCTACAGTTAACTTTTTGTTTGATCGAAAAAAAAGAGAGCTGTAATCACTGGAGTATTAAGTTACAATCCATTCATTACTAAAGTCTCTAATGGATAGCATAAGACTCTCTCCTTTGACGACAGAGATTTTTTTTAACAGAGATTTTTTTTAACAGTTCTACATTATTTTTCTGCACTTTCAGCATCATTAGTTTTAAAATATAATGCAATACTATTTAATAAATTATGCCATAACCTATATAAAAAAGATTCGAAAAAATTATTTGTATCATCAACTGTAACTCGACTCCACCCAGCATTAAATCATTCTATTGATCTTTTCATTAAAGATAATTATACTTTGTCTCCAACAGAACTGTGCGTATATCGAATATACCTGGTACTTTACTTTCTTCCACTTAAGTACGCCCATTTTATACGATTTGTAATTTCCATAATTTTAATTATCTGCTATTGAATTTGTAACTCGGTCATCATCATTTTTCGTGGTTCTCTTTTTCTTATCTGAACGATTGCTATTTTTATCTCTACATATATACACTTAGGAGTTTTAACATTAATTTTAACGATTCAAAATGTAATTTTAGCCACGAGAAACATTTTTACGCTCTTGTAATTTTCGTTCAAATTTTTTTTTTCTTTCTTGTAGAGTTACGATAATGATATAGATTTCTGTAAATGGTCTGAAGAAAGGCCGTTCTTCCATTTATATTTATATATACCAGAAATATTGTCAACTACTAGAGTAAATTTTTATTGGAATATTGTAAAGTCGCGATAGTATCAAAGTTTGTTACATTATAAACAGTTTTTTGGAGAATTAAATGACTTTTGTACGTGACATACTTGAAGAAACTAATAATTGATCTCATTCAACGTTTCCTCGTAATTTTATTAAAGAATGGGATAAAATTTATAAATTTATTGATAAGAAAATTAATTTTAAGCATTAGTTGCTGAAGAATAAATGGAATTAAGCAATGAAAAATTTACGGTTTGTATTTTTTCTTCTCTTCTTTGTTTTAAAAAGGTAAACTGCACAAAATCGATTCTTCAGTTTTATCGATTCTGTTTTTCATTAAAATCACGAATATATATATATATATAAATATATAAAAAAAATTTCATATTATTTATGAGAATATATATTTTTTTCGCCATGTTATTATTCATGAGTTTCGAGTTATAAAAATTTAAATTTGCATAATTGTTCAGAATATTAAAAACTTGCTCTTATTATCCGAAATTAGATTTGTTAGAGAGAGTTTGAAGAATAGAAAAAAAAGAAAAAAAAAATAAAGAATATCTGGTAAATAATAGGAAGAGAAGAGAATATGTTATCCTTTTCTATTACTTTTCTGCATTTTTGACCTGGAAACTCTCTCTTTTATCGAGATTCTAAGTAGTTATGTTTATTTTTATTTCCCTAATAGGAACTTCAAAGATTTATCTAACCATAAATTTAAATTTTCGTAAAAGTATGCTGCCTCAGAGATTTTTTATAATTGAAGGCTTTATATTAATCACAAAGCCAATACGCATGAAACATTTTTTTTTAGTAGAAAGGAAAACGTATGATGATATAAACTTGGTGAAAATTCTGTTAAGAGGGATATCTAACCCAGTATGATATGTAAGAGAGCAGAGGAAAAATTCGGAATATTTTATCCGTCCCATGATAAATATATCTTTCTTGTGAGCGTACCTAGTTTATACATGTTTTATGCAGTCAAAATACCAAAAATTATTAGAATATATTACAGTTTTTTTATCTTAAAAAATATTTTAGATAACAAGCAATGCGTGTTTGTAGATGACGTGTATTTCTTTCCATTATTAACATAGATAAAAAATGAAAGTTACGTTAGTCCACTTCTTGAAAGAAACGGGTTGAAATTTCATAACAGATTAATTTCTGCCAAAAAAAACCTCTATTTTGCTCTGATCGATAAGATTTTGTTTATTTTTACTGTAAATTCTATTATACTTTCTTTCAAACACACAACTTTTTTGGGGAAATCCGCATCAATGAGCAATGCTGTTCAACGTGATATTATTGTTGAAATTGCAACACTCTATTCGATTAGTGTTGTTAAATACATTGATTCTGTAGTTTTTTAAAACTTTTCTCTTTTCGATACAACAATACACGCAACTGAAGCAACACTAGAGATTTATCGATTGCTCTGTAATAAAAAAAAAGATTTTTAAATATTTCTTCTACTAAAAATAACAGAACCACCGATATTACGAAAGAAAATGGAATTTTCTGTTTGAAATTTTCTTAATTCCTTTATTGCGTAGGATCTGTTAAACTCGGCGGATAACAAAGAAAACATATTTAAGTCTTATCCTATTAAAAGGCCCATTAATTGTTATCTCGCACAAACTCGGCGCGTTAAATTATACCTTCATAACAAATCGATACAAAAGTCAAACATAAAATTGATAGCATTAAATAAAGAAAACTTCCTGGAAGCAAAATAACAATTAAACTCTGAACTTGTTATAATTTTAATTAATAGTTGTAATTATCTTCCTGGCTAAAACAAGATTAATTCGAAGCTGGAAAGATGTGGGAGAGCTTTTATTCCCTTTACAACTATTGTCTTATCTCTGCTATAAATTCAAACCAACTGGGACACGTTTGTGAACAGGAAGTAATAGAGATGTGTAATATAAAACAGGAAAGAAATTACTAATCCTTCTACGATGCTGTAAAATTGCAAAATTAACCTTTTACGATCACTCATATATTGCGATGGGAGTGTAAAGATTTAATGTCTTCGTTCATAAATATAAAATTAAACTGCGGTTTGGTTTAATTCTTTGTTGGTTAATTTGGTTTAATCTTTCTTCTTTTAGTTCCTTTCTTGTCTATTTTTTTCTTGTCCCAGACGGTAACTTTAACAATTAGTATTGTCTCTCTCTCCTGAACGTCTCAAGGGATGGAGGAGCTGTAGAGATAAAACTGGAGTAATAAAGACATTTATCTAAGTATTAGTGAGATGATTACAACAGCATCCTGCCATCTAATAAAAATAATAAATAGCCTAAACTTGGCTTCCTTAAATGTGTTATGGAGTAATATTTTTACTAACGTGAAAAAACTGGATAGATAACATAAATTTAAAATCCTGTTAAAAATTATGCGAGTGGAAGTTGCATAATATAAAATGTCCTGTTAGATTGTATAACAATTCAATCTATCTTGAGAACAGTAAACAGCATTAGCGCTCAATCTCGTTAGCGATCAAAATTTAGTTCCTTAATGCCCAACTTGTTCTGGTTAACTACACTTGCTAAAACTAGAATAAGTAAATGTTTCTTACTTCATCTGCTTTTCTATGGATTAGTTTGCACTAATAATGATTCTTTCCTTAAAAAGTGATTTTCAGGTAATTAAGAATATATATATTCATTAATTTACTTATGGAGAAACTGCTAGATTGAAGGAAATTTTATCTATGTTTCGTGAATTAAAATCTACATAATGCAAAATTCCAATATGTATGAAAGTGAAATCCATGATGCATAAAAGATTAGTATAGTTAAGCTGCCATATTACAGAAGGGTGTTACTTTGTCTAGCAAGTGGTCACTTGTAGAGCCCATCACATGCTGGCCAACACCCATAATAGGGAACCGGAAAGTTGAAGGATGAGGTTCAAAGGGCCAGACCCGAACCCCTCTTGAAAAACTAAAGATGTGAGACTCGGATCCTCCAGGGAGGCCCCTTTGTATTCTTATTGAATGGTAAGGGGCCCCTTATCTTTGACTGTTTCCTAATAAAAAAAAAGATCCTCCAGGGAAATTGTTCCCACACCTCTATCTCTAGAGGATTTTCCAGGGATGGAAGGATTCTCACTTAAAGATTAGTTTCCAACCCTGAAGGATTTTCCATCTTTCAGGGATGGAAACTGGTCCTTCCATCCCTAGTCGATCCGGGTGGTAAGCCAAAACTGCTATACGGTCGATGCATAAAAGTCATTGCTACTAACTTTATTAAAAATAGACAAACGTATGCAACGTAACAATACTACAGGCAACAAACACCCGTAGTAGCTTGCAAATCATTGGAGAAGTTTATCAGGGTGCAAATAGAATATCATCGATTGTGATGTTATTAAAAACGCGTCTATTATACACTCCTTAATATTTTATGATATTAAGGAGTGTATAATAAACTGAAGCAACCAATATATCACCTCTTATTGTCTACTGAAGAATGGTAGCAGAAGGAAATTAAGTAGAATGTAAAGCGCCTCATTAAAACAACATTGTAATAAATATTACTTTTCTTAATAATTAAGTGATAAAACGGTTTAGCTAGAACCTCGTAATGCTGTAGACCTATTAATTACAACAGAAACTTTTATGCGGAATAACAAAATACGATAAAATCCATTTATAACTAACCTCTTGAGATTTTTATCCATAATTCACTGTGTTGGAAATTGGAAAAGAGGAGAGATAATGGCTACACATATTATTAAATGATTTCCTCATGAGATTTTATTGCCTTTTAGATAATCATTACATAAATTAACGAAATTATAAAACTATTTTGCTTCTTTATTTTTCTACCTTATTTCAAGAGAATGGCAGAAGCTACAGATTGATATAATTATCTTAAACGTATGATACGAATAAATAAGCTAAAAATAACTTTTTTTATGAGTTGCAAGACAGAATTTCTGACATCTTCGTGCAATATCTGAATAATTCAAAGAAACACCCGCCTCCAGATTGAAGGTGTTACATAATGTGGGAGGAATCTATGAACAAACATACAGGTTTATTTATATATATCGATTAATCTGCATTAATACGTGGGCTCTTAACAGGAGATTCTACTTAATATCAAGGATTTACGGGTTTTTTAAGTGTGCAGTATGAATAAAACAAACTATTTTTAAACGATAAAATAATAGCAATATCCATTATTGGTGCAGAATAACCACATCTTCCAATAAAAATGGGAAATATGATACAGAAGTTATTTTCTTGTCACTCTGAAGAAGTGATATATATTGTATTACCTCCTTATTTGGCCAAAACCCTGAATAAATGGTATTTCTTTTTTTATGGCTAAAGCATGACAAATTGGAAATATCTCCTGCCAAACATCGTGTTTCAATGAATGATATTGTCGATTTATACATTAAATATGATTAAAATCCAGAAAATAAATTAGGAGGGTAGAATTGCATACATTGCAAAGTCCGGAAAAAATGGTACCGAACTATAGGGGAGGTCAAGACACACAAAAATTCCCTAGTGAACTAGGGGTCAAAGATCAAAGGTTAACGGGAGATATACAGGCCGAAAGTTAAACGAGTATACGGTTTAACACTGTACTTCGTCTTGCTACTGTGTGCAGCGCGACGCGTCCCGTTTCCGTGCACTGTTACCTATGCCACCTAGGTGTCTGTATATCTCGTTAACTTTTCACCCTTGACCTCTAGTTCGTTAGGAATATTTTGGGTTTCGACCCCATATCGAGCGGTACCATTTTTTCGGGCTTTGCAATGTATGCAATCCTACCATCAGGAGATTATTTTATATGTAAAATATAAGAGGATAAGGTAGTAGTTAGGGCAATCCTGCAGTTTAGGACCGTGACATTTACTTATCTGAATAGCACTTTACAAATTTCTGCAGTGTTGCCGGATTTTCTGTTTTAAATTAAAATATAGGGAATTTTTATTTAAAATAATCAAATCATTTTATAAACTATTTGATAATGTTTATTATTCAAAAATATTAGATATATAGATATAAAATAATATAATTATGATGTAATGTATATCTAATATTTTTTATAAAATGATTTGATTATTTTAAATAAAAATTTCCTATATTTTAATTCTACAACAGAAAATCCTTCAACACTGTACAAATTTGTAAAGTACTGCCATTCGTGAATACTGCTAAGGTAAGTAAATATCAGGGCCCTAACTGCAGGATAAGCATTATATGCAAACTTACAGATAAAAATAAAATTAAAAATATTACTTAAAAAGAGAATATTATTCTCAACGTGCTAAAAAATATTCTCATATATTTATATTTTCTATAGATAGCTTTTGCATGAGTTTATCATTACCATCTTTCATCTTCATATGAGGATAGTTTAAGCAACTACGAAGCCTTTATACTTTTTAGAATTCTAATAATTTATATAAGTATTAGGATAGGATTGCATAGATTGCAAAGCCCGGAAAAATGGTATGGATCGATAGGGGGAGTCAAGGTATGCAAAATATCTCTAATGAACTAGAAGTCAAAGGTCAAAGGTTAACGAGATATAGGGGCTGAAAGTTTCACAGTGTATATAGTTTGATACTATGCTTCGGACTCAGATTCGCGTCTCTGATCTGGTATCTCCCGAAAAGTTTTTTCGGGTGCTGGGCCCGTCCCGGTGATTCCGTCCTTCACTATCCGGCTCCCTCCACAGATGTGGGTGCAGCCTGTGGTTGAAACTGGTCCTGCCCCTTAGTAACCTCCCCAATTGGAAAGGACCGTAAAATATGAAGATAAACAGATGTGGCCGCGACGCATCCTGTTCCCGTGCT
>WUQG02095810.1:0-26070 GCA_011317285.2 Androctonus mauritanicus | reverse complement strand
AAAAAAAATACACCATGTTTCTCCAAACAAGATTCGAACTCGGCTCCTCGGAACAGTAGGCAGACGCTCTACCGATGCTGCTATCAGTCTCTATCGCTTATTCTTGTCAGTTTAGAGCACGTGACGAGCACATCCCACACGTATACTTCCCTCCCTATTCTCAGTCACAACAGACAAGTCCATTTGAAACTGCCTTGAATCTCGGTAAAAGTACCTGACTTTACAATTGATCAACTTCCGGTGAGCTTAGCCCCTACGAGATAGGTACAAAACTTTTTGCAACCGACTGTACCTCTAACAACAATAGATTAATTAATTTTGAAGAAGAAAATGGCCTCGAGTTAATCGCTTTAATATTTTTTTCAATAAACGATATTAATTAAAATATTCGTGCACAGTTCTAGTTTACAAAACTATCATTAAAAATAAGTACACTTATAAAGTTAAATATAGGAATTCCTGTAATTTTAATGGCTTGTTTGCGAAGTACACTATACGTTTGGATAATTTCGTGAGAGTTAAAACTAAATTACCTGCACTTCAAAATATAAGTCTAAATTATTCAAATAGAATTAGTAGACTATATCAGCGAAAATCCCTCAGATAAAATATTATTTTAATGGAAATTATATTTTTCTATATCGTGGCAATTTGTCCTTCCATTTTCAGCAGTTTTATGAATTTTTAAAATAAATGGCATTTTCTACATCGAATATAGAATCTGATAAAAATCTCCTCAATTACGGAGTAGAAAAAATGATTTTATGATGGATCGACAAAAAAAAAAAAAATACAATTTATATAAGAAAATTGTTAAGGAAATATTTATAGAGCATACAGCACTTATAATTATTGTCATATAAATATTTTTGCGTGCAATATTAGCTTTAATTTATATTTCGATAATATCGTTATATCGAATAACGATGTTTGGCAAATACAGTTTTGTAATCTGTAGATTATCTACAGCATCAGTATGACTAACGGTACAAGATTATTGCATTATTTAATATCGGTAGGTTAACAGTAGCGCTGATCTTGACGTTAGCAATTATCTTCAAGATCAGCTATCGATATATTAAACAATGGATAATCATGTACAATTAGCCACTTTGATGCAGTAGTTCCTACTATAGAGAACTAGATTGCCTATAGCGTTAGATTTAACTCAGTTATAATTTTAACTCCTTTCCTGAATGTGTTATTAGTTGAATTAATACTAGTTACATTTCGTTGCCTCATTAATTAACGTATCATAATTTGATATGATCAATAACTATTTTAGTGAATTATTTTATTTTGTTTTTTTCCCTAAAATCGAAATCGAATAGAAACCTAGAAGTTTCTGTTTGATTACACAAGTTTATCGACGTTAGAAACTATTTTAAACTGTTATATATAACGAGAAACCATTATTGAAGTTTGAAAACTTTTTCAGCGGAATATTTTCTTTTTTTATTCTGAATCAATATTACATATCCTGGCAGTTAAAACTGCATTTTTATATCGATCATAATAAAATTTTAAGTATCTTTCTGGAGATAAAGAAAAAAAAATTCTTTAATTTATTCGAAAATCGATACTTTTTAAACTTTAATGTTTTTTTCTCGCTCTTTTTAAAACTTATCCAGAGATTGTGGAAAGAATTTATCATCATTAAATATAAATTAATTTTTCTGTAATCTGACTGATCAAATTTAAATGTATTTGTTAGAATTTAATTATTAGTTTGGAATTATTTCATCGTAGAGTTAACGAAATTTATGTTTTTAATTGATAATTCGCCTTCAATTTTAAAAAGTTGCAAAGCGAACTGAATTAGATTTACGTGTCAAAGTTTCGTTGTTTCTAAACATCCTTTCACTCTTCCTTAATTAACGGATGAACTTTAAATCGTTAGTAATTATATAGAACTGGCTCATGTACTGAGAATGCGATGTGAATGGCTGTTAACGGCTAAGAATCACTCGTCCTTAAAAAGGTTTAAATCGAGTTTAATATTAATTAAATGATTTAATATCTTAAACATTTGCTAAAATCATCTAACGGGAAAATTTTCAAGTTTGTATTCCTTCTGAATGTGTCCTATATTGATGTATAGATATTATAAAAGCTGGGTATATGTAGAATCCTTTTCCAAGATGGAATACAGTATCTCGCTAATGATGCTACAGCAATCGTCAGTACATAGAGATGGCTGGTGTTGAGTGATGATACTCGTGGTAGTTTATCCGCACTTTACTTAAGATTCGTTTCATCAATCTCATAAATGTTGTTAGGTAAGTATTTATTCCATCATTTAAATGCTTATTGATCATTTACACATTGATGTCCTATCATACAAACTATTTTTTATTTCTGCCACTGACATTGTTCCATTTAGATTACTGTATTTAAAATGGCTTATTTTCTGCAGAGAATATTTAAAATATGACATGATATATCGATTCCATCCACACATTTTATTTATATATCTTATATCATAAAGTATAGTTTGTGCAATAGTGTATAAGCATAATATACTTTACATAATAAATATTACTATTATTACTATTCGTAGATATATTAACATAGGTTGCAAATAATAATAATAATAATGATTAAGAATAATATATTTTACATTAGATGCCAAGTTTTGGCCAAATTTCTGAAAGAAAATGAAACTTATGAGATCATCATGCTATTGTCTTTCTATTGTTCGGCCTTACTAATAAATTTTGAAGTACAGTAATTAGTTTATTTTCATGAACTTTGATATTGATATTCTGCCATTAAATTTAAAACCTCAAAGCCGCATTAATTAACCCTCTAACTTCAATCATTTAAAAATGACAGACGTTCAAACTTCAAAAGTTTCCGCCTAAAACTTTTGAATTATTTGAGTGAATTTTATGAAATTTAGCAGGATAGTCAAATTATTAAGAATGGTTTGACTAATCTACTAAATTTAAATGGTTTCAGAATTTGATATTATGTTAATAAATCTATATATCCATTTAATAATGGAGCGCATTTAATTTTCTCAGATTTTCATGTAAATTATTATGGAACTATCTAATAGATTTTTACGATATTCAATGTATAGGTTATGCCACTGAATATGATTTTAATGACATATTTTTTAATCCATTATCTTTAATCATTCCAAAATAATAGACACGTTTAGAAAATAGGCGATCAATTCTTCTCAGAATAGTTTGTAAACTCTAAACTATTTTTTTCTAAATTTTTATTTATATTTTTATCACGATTATTTTTCTTTCTTCTTGCTAGCTATCATTTTCAAAGGTATAAAGGTGTTTTTCCTGGTAACAAAGGAATTGCTGATGATAAACAGTTTTCATGTATGTTCAGCTTGCTCTACTTACATAAACATGCGTGTTTATGTACAGTACATATGCTACTTTTTTCAAATAAATGCTCAAATATTTTTTATATCATATTTTTTATTCATAATTACAAAATAAGTATCATATTAATCCTTCCTAATAGTTAAATCAATATTTATGATCAGTTTAGGATAAATAAATTATTATTTTTGTTATCGATTTTATATATTTCAGATTGGATATCGGTAGACTGTTTTAAATAGACTTAACTTTGTTATTACTGACTTTAAAAAAATAGAAGCTATTTTCTGTGTAATAAGAAAAATAGAATAAAATCGATAAAACTTTTTAAAATATTTGTTCGAAACAATTGCAATTTTTATCGTCTATTAATTTTGAAATTTAAAAATCGAGTTTTCGAATTTGAATATTTATTGGCTAACAATCGATTTTTTTTAAATTATTAATAGGAATTTTTATTTTCGAAATTTAAAATTGGCATCGTCTATTATTGGTTATTATTTTTAAAAACAAACAATTCTTAAAAAAAATTGAAAGTTTAAACAGTAATTCAAGAATATTATATTTTTTTAAATTTAAAATGATGTCAAACATGCAAATGCTTCTGAACGTAATATAAAAAAAGGAAAAAAAAACAATTTGTACTTCATAAATATTTGAAAACATATAAAATTTCGAGTGTAATAAATGTAACTTGAGTACTTATTTATCGTTTATTACTAATTTAATGTATGTTCATTTATTTATAAATATAAATACCCGCTCTGCAGCGCTAGTCAATCGCACTAAAACAGTATTTTAGATAGAATAGTTACTATTTATAACACGTACTAGACGAAAGCCAAAAACTCTGTTGGAATTAAAAGAACGAAAATGTCTGGTGAGCTATAATTTCTATTATTACTTACCTTTTGATATTTTAAAATTTCCATTATTTTATTTATTTTTATCTAACAATTTTTTGTTATATTGTCAATACTGCTTTTCTATCAATACAATCGTCCTATTGATTTGCTAATTAACGTAGGTGACTTTTAAAAAAATGGCGAAGAAAATTCGATAATTTTTCTAACTAAATTATGAATGATCCAAATTACAAATGATTAAATATAATTAACAAACGTAATGACTTTAAATTATTAATGATTTGACCTTTTTTCTTCTCTATCAATAGATGGAGGCACCAAAATTGGTTCCAGAACATATTAATTTAGTATTAATGATAAATAAAGCTTCTAAAATATCTTTAATCGATGTGGATATCAGTAGACTTTACTAATGGATTTAAAGAGCTAAAACAATGCCGATCGCAATAAAAGATACTAATTACTCTAACGTAATTCGGATAGAGCTGAAGATAAGTCGCATATTCTAGATTTGATTACTATGAATTAGAAGAGAGAACGTTAAGAAGATTATCGACTAAACTCTATATTATAGATAATTCACTTAAGAACTTTCAGTACCAAGCAGAACACATTCTACAAATAACGCTAAGGAGAACACACTTATAAAAATAATAAAAATAAGTGGTTTTTTCTAGATAAGAGGCTAAAATAGTTTTAACTCCTCTGCATCCCATTTATTATAACGATTTTTTGAAATTTTCATTATTGAAGCACATTAAGGAACGTAAATGTTTTTCTTAAAAATTAATATTTACTGGATAAATCTAGATATGAGTTTTTATATAAACTACATATATAGATAACTAAGTTATGGGATGACTATTTCGTTAGAGTAAGAGAGAAAACAGGAGCATTTCTGGACGAATAAAATATTTATCGTCTCCATTATTTATGGCTTTCTTCCAATAAATATTACATGAAGTAACACGTGACTAAGAGGCCATGTTTAGATAGTCGATCTACGTAATTATAGTAGGAAATTAGATTTTTTTAAATGCTAAATTTAAGCAAAATTTACAAAAAAGGAAAATAATTTCCGATTCTTGTTTAAGAATTATTTCCATATTTAATATTTTATTCTGATGTTTCCAGATTTTTATGATAAGAAAAGAATTACATTCCATTTACTGTAATATACTGTACTATAATTTTTTTGTGTCTCAAGGTTGGAAGTAAAAACTAAAAAAAATGGCATAATGCTATCTAATTCTACATAATGATACAAATTAAATGAGGTCTGAAGTTTATAGAACTGAAAATTTTAATACATTTAATAAACTATAACGTCATAACTATTTTTTTTTTTCCTTTTAAACGACTATACCGCAGAGCACAAAAATGGAATTTAGAAAATACATTCTAAAGATAAAAATGTTTTCATAGCTAAAAATTATTTTAAAACGTTTCCATTCAAAAAATGCGTTTAAACATTTAAACGAAAAATTCCAAGCTGTTATACGATTTGAATGGTTTTTATACACTGAACAGTTCAAAAGTTTCGAGAGATGAATTTGCCAAAAAATAAAGACAATTGTTATAAAAAATGAACAATTGAATATAAAAATAAATAAATAAAAAGATACAAATGAAATTTTATCACATATTAAACATAAACTTAAAATAGTAAAATTAAACATTAAGCTTACTTGAATCCAATAAATTCAGTAAAAGTGTGTAGGAGTCGGATGAAATTCGTTTTTAGCATCTGAAATAACATTTTATTGGCAATTTATTAAATCATTTATGGTATATAAATATAATGAGAAGAATTGTACGAATTCCATATGTAATGTGCCACTCTATACAGCATATGCTATTCCTATTATATCCTATTGTATTTATGATAATTTAAAAATAAACCAATTATAATTAATTTTTTGCTGATGTTGTATTGCTAAAATATAATTGTAGAAATTTTTTAGAAAAAATTAATTTTCTACATGAAAAAAAAAAATTAAATTCTTTACAGTACTTTTCGTATATTATTGTAGTAATTTTAATATTTTCTATTTTCTTCTTTTCGTCATTTACCGAAGTATTGTTACAATTTCTATTTTTAGAATTATTTATATCTTCACCATTTCTATATTTTAATAAGAGTTCTGTTCCCATAAAAAGCTATAAATTTTACATTTTTAACAGCATCTAATTTATCAAAAATAGGGTCAAATGCCGATTTTATTTTTCTCAATCATAAAACACTAATATGGTTTGTTATCGAGGAAAAAAATATATCATCGATTTCTATGCACCGATTTATTGGATAGATATATTTAAATGTAACCCATTTCTCATAGAATGTATTTAACTTAAAAAATGAAGGATAGGACGAAAAAGAGAACTATTTTTTAATATATCTTAAATAACTAGACAAACTATATAAATTGGATTCCAGAAAATCACTTTATGTCGATGGAAAAGAGATAAACTGACGTCATTCACCTCATCAAAAGTAGTCCTACCAAATTTTGGTCCATTAAGTAGTTGTAATAAACTTCATATCCGTAGAGAAAGGTCGACAATATAATAAATTATTCATTCCTCCATGTTATATCATTTATTGGAAAGGATTTTCTCTATTCCATTGTTGAACTACCGATGTAATTTCAAGAATACTAAAATCCTTACTCATAGTAATAAGAAAAAGTCCAATTTTTATATTCTAACTTTCTTTTTACCATAAATCGAATTATTGAGATAGAAAAAGAAGTCTAATAAGTAAGATAATATTCTTAAGCTTTTTTGAGAGTGATGAAATTCGTAAAAAAATTTCTAAGTAATTTTTAAATAAACATATTGTTTTTTGTGTTTTCTTTTACAGTTAAAAAATTAATAACAGAGTAAACAAATAAGCAACGATGGGATTAACAAAAGAATTGCGTGGACTAGTTTAAAACTTTATATTTATTATATTTATTTTTCCTTTCTTTCTAAGATCCCTTGGGTTAAATTTTCCATTTACTGAATAACTTCCTTAACAAATGTTATGAATTCCTCAAAATATCATAACAATATTTTTCTTTTTTTGTTTACGAGTTTTTATTATTTAATTAAATTATTACGCAGTGAATTAAATTAAAATTGTTTAATCTTCAAATCAAAGAATTAATTTAATTGTTTAAAAAGAATTAATAAAGCTAAAAAGAGAATCAAAAATAAATAAGAAAATGTGGGAAAGGTAACATACGTTTTGTTTTAATACAGAATAATAAATCGCAATTTATTTAAAGTAATATTTAACTTATAAAATACTAAAACTAAATTATTTTTTTTAAATCTATTTAATTTTGAATTAAAGTTTTTTATAACAATAATAAAAAAGTACAGTTTGACAGAATTAATTAATTTTTGTAAAACGTTTAGAGATGGTTAAAAGTTTCAAATCTATTTTTTTTTCTTTTTTTTTAAGATATTTAATTTTGATAAATGATAAAATTCTAAAAATACTACCATCAAAAATCTCCACAATTTTTGTAATTTACTCCTCCCCAATTTATTCCCAAATTTTCTATTTTATGACTCCATTAAAATGGCTTCTTGCCAAACTTTCCCTTGTTGAATATTGCAGTAGATAGAAAACTTTCATATTATAGATGGAAAGTTTTTTGGCTACGAAAGATAACTCATTAATTTAAATCATTTTTAAATTAAAAATGAATACTCTTATATAAAAGAATTTATTTTATAATTACCGGGGAGATTTATAGACTCTTATAAATCGCTAAACAAAATAAGAAAGAAAGTTTCTTTTACTTATAAAGAAAATTGTTTTAACACGTCTGGAGGAATGTTTTTTTTTTTCTTTTTAATTTAAAAGGCTCGAGTGTGATAAGGGTGTGTCCTATTTAAAAATCCTTTCCTATTCTTGGTGATTCATCATTTTTCTTGATAGTAGTAATATTTGTAATTTGTCCCAAGATAAATACTTAAAAATATCTGTCCTTTCACAAATGACACAATTGCTGACTTATTATTCAGCTAATGTTCCTATCACACTTCGTTAAGCACCATAGTCTATTAGATAGGTTACAATTAGTAATGGCTACTTTTTTCCTTTCGACCTTGATCCTGCGAAGGCCTTCTCTCTTAATAAAAATCAAAACGTTAATATTTAACAGAATGGCATATTAAAATAATGAAAGAACGTTCACTGACATTTTTACTCCGTTTTTATGTCATTAATCAGAAACTTTTTAGTCAATTTTACTGATTTAAGGGGAAAGAAATTTTCTTGTTACGTTTCTTCACGCATTTATGAAAATTAAATACAAGAAAATAAGCGCTATCTTAAGCGTAAAACTTCCCATGTTTCACCTAAATTCTATCATGCTTTAACACGTTCTATTTATCGAGAATGAAAGCTATTTTTCTTTAATATGGAAGGAAACAAGCAAATATTTGCTTAATCCCCATTGAATTACATTAAATTTCAACATTTTCGCACAGGATTAATTATCTTATCAAAATCTGAACGTAAATTGGTTTTATTCTGACAGCCATGATCGATTACTTCCACCGTATTTTTGAATTGGTTTTTCTCAGAATGGCTGTTAAAAATAAGATAAATTTTATAACTGTTGTATATAAATAAATAAAATAAAATATATGCAAATTTCTTTTTAATATTAAAATTTATTATTCTGCATTGGAAGTGGAGTCAAAATGGCCACACGCATCAATGGAATTAAGCAATTCGATTGAATGTTAAAATAGCTAAATATAAATTCTGTTGGATAGTTAAGAGATTTTAAAATAAAATCTTTTTTTTTTTTTTTTTTTTTAGTAGTAAGCAAAGATTGATAAAAACGTTCAGAGTTATTATTATCGTCAATAGTAACGCAATAACAAATGATATATTATTAAAAAACCTTGACTTTATTAAAATGAGTGTCATTGTGAAACGAATATTAATGTTTTTAATATTTAAAAATTAATTTATTTTTAATAAAATAATTAAACACAACACAAATGTAAACATATCATAAGTCGTAACGGTATAGCAACTTCATTCATTTAGACATCCGCAATTTGCATTCACATCCGATTATTAACTTATATGATTAAAACTGGATTGTTAAATTGAAAATATTTTGAAATTTTCACCAAAATTTCATGTACTAAACGATCATTAACCGTAGGAAAAAATGATAAAATTTCAATAAAACTGTTACAAAAATTGCTACAGTACGTAATTCTCTCAGTAGATGTCACTGAATAATCCATTTAAAACAATATCGCAAATGGTTTCGATTTATTTTTTAAATAATGCGATTGAACAATTATCTTTCGCCATTGGATGACGTCACCGAAATTACTCTCCATACAACTCTTCTGGAATATTTGAAAGCCTTCCTTCTTGTGACACGTGACGTGTGACGTCATCCTGTGCAGTGAAAGACGTTGGGAAGAGGAGGACAGAATCATTGATCGCTGCACTTGCCTTGATCTCACCGACTGCAAACTGTCGAGAGGAACGATTGTCTTCAGGTAACAAATTCTCTACGTTTTCATTCGATTTTCGATATATATATGTATACCTATAAATAATTATAACTCTTTAAATTTCACGTGGTGTACAATATCATAATCGCGTTATCCATAAATTAAAGATGTGCAGACTCTTTAAGAATTCGTCACGTTCCTCATTAACAGAGATTGCGAAAAGAAAAATAATAATTATAATTGATGGAGGCAAATTCTGATTTAACACTGATTCACCATATAAATACTACAAATGGGAACAGTGTAGTGAATCATTATCCTTGAATTCTATTCTCTGTCGATAGACTGTAAAATTTAGAACTATTTTTTACTTTTTCTCAGTATCCAGGAAACATAACCGTGCTCCCGTAATAATAAATCAGCCTTGAATATTACTAGATCAGATATTTAAATAGATGACAAACCATAACGCTAGGAACAAGGAAATAAACCTCGAACTATTGTTATAATTCAATAGATTTTTTTAGCTTTCATAAATGTAAAAAATGTGTGTGAAAATCAGTTTAAACGAACAATATCAGGCTAGAAAAGAGTATTGAGAACTACAGGAATGATACGTTAAACGTATATAATTGTTTGAATTCATCACTTTAACAATAATAAAAATATACATTTGTATTCATTTTTACATTACAACAATATATAGAACTATCACTACCACAATCAATAGCATTATTATATATATTTATTGTTTTATATTTATTCTTGTGAGAAACAAATATTCTTCACTTGTTTATATTAATAGTAAAAAATAATTTCATTGCTATTGAAACAATACAACTTTCCTTGAATTAAAACAATAAATTTAAAAAAAAAAGTATCAGTGGATTGTTTCTGTTTCGTTTGCTTCAATTGTAAAACGCACGATGTTTACCATTTCACAAGGAAATTTATATTTGATGTAGACGATTGTTATGAAAAGACCTTGATTTTTCGTAATTGGCTAATAAATATACTACTAAATTGGATGTTTTACTGTGTTCATTGTTTGCGAATGTATACATATGTTTTTTTAAAAATTATTTAATTGCCATAAGTAGCTTAAATTTTACATTATTTCCCATCGTTATCATATCCCAGATTGCAAGGATCTTTATTAAATAAGTAGAAATTAGCTTTACAACAACACGTGCTTTGAATGATTTTTATATTAAGGCAATTTATGATTTTTTTTCTCTTGTAAAAGTGATATATTGCATAATTTATAATATATTCTATACTAAATTGCAATATTAAAATGTTTAATGCCGTACTGGATTAGTATTTTTAATGTTCGAGTTTAGAAATCTAAATAAGTTGCGTGCGTAAATAAAAAATGTAGTGCGACACAAAATTTTAAATTCTTATCACACGTACATCTTATTATAAAATTGTTACCTCGCGTTGGTAAAAAGGAAAAATCTTTTATTTAATGTCTTAGATAATTTAATAAATAGTCCGAAATAAATATTTGGTGCGCTTTAAACATAAAAGCAAGAATTTCTGCCTAAAAATCTATAACTCTATTTTTACCTCAAAAACATTTTAGTTGAGAAGTGAAGCGGCTATTGAAGGTGAACCTACTAGATTGTTATTGATTAAAAAAATAAAAAAAAAATAAATGATTTCTAGCAATTCACAGAAACGCATCACTTCTCGAAAACCATTTGCTGCATAAAGTTTTTTAACAGTTTTCAATCTTAGACTTAACGTCAAAATTAGGTTCTTTTCGTATAGATTTAATAAAAATTTGATTGCGTTTCCATCGATCTGTGCTATTCCACAAAGTTTCGAATGAGTATAAATCAATGTTGTTTGAATTAAATTTATTTATTTACCGTATAACACTATTTTATTTATACGCGTTTGGATGTACTAAACATTTTATCATAATCATTCCTAAACAAAACGATAATATTGCGATCTATAACACTGTTTTATAACATTAAAATATGTTTCGAAATATATCATATCATATAAATTTGCGTAAATAGATACTGTACTGAAAATTATACGAATAAATAATTATTTTGAATCACTTTTTTAAAAAATCTTACGAATTTAATTCGTTTCTTTCAAAAGAAGATTTCATCTTTAAATGGAATGTTTAAAAATGGAATCGCTCTAAAAATTTTTCTTTTTTTCAGTTATGTTTCTTTCGAATTTTTAAACTTATAAGAAAATTATTCTTAAAAATTTAAAATGGACACGCAAAGCGAGTTTTCAGATTAAATTTTCATTAATTAAATAGAATAATGTAAATATTTTTGGCAATTTTTAAAATAATTTTTCATTCTCATTAAAAAAATAATAGTATACAATGTATATTCATCTTACTTGTTAGTATTATTTAAATACTTCTAAATATTTATGAATTTCATGAATTTCTTCTTCTAAATATTTAGAATATCTAAAGAAAATTATAAATATATTTTTATCATATATATTTTTACTAAGTAGAATATATAAAGTAAGTATATTCTATATTTATATCCTAGAATAATAATCTAAATATAATATATGCCTAAAAACAAAAATTGGCATTATCTTTGAATTTAATTAAGCATTTCCTTTTTTATGTTTTGTTTTGAACTGCTATTATAGGAAATGTCTCCAGAAAAAATATTTCCTTTGTAAAGTTCGGATATCCTTTCATATTAATTTAATCAATTAACATACTTTATTTTTCTAATATACTATGTTCAAGTAAAGAAAAATAACCGGATTTTTAAGAACTCAAATTATATTACTGACTTAGAAATACGTCTAATTTAATATAGTTAATCAGAATTTTCTCTCTATTTAAATTCCAAAAAGAAAATTAGAATTTTATAAACTATAATTTAAATATTCTCTAGCCTACAGAGAAAATACATTAAAGAGTTAAATCGGCCTAAACACAGAAATGGAAAAATATTGTTTTAGAACAATTTAAATTATATTTGCTCTATTTTTTTTATTAAAATATAAAAAATTCTGTCACGAATATAACAGTTTTATTGAATAAAATAATTCAGAATGCGATTTTATAACACCCAAAATCTAACACAGCTAAAGATAAATATTTGTAAATATCTTTTAAACCAAACATTCATTAACATAAATTAAATTTATTCTATTTTCTTTCAAAATGTAAACTTTCGAATGTTGCATTAAGGTATTTGTAATGGGAAAACTGTTTGCTTGACTTTTATGAAATTAGTAAAAATAAAAAATTCACAGAAAATTTATACTACTTTTCTTTTCGTCTAAGAATGTTTACTAATGTTGATTAAATATTTAATTTACAGAATTAATACGATATGGGAAACGATATTCGATCCGAAATGAAGGTAATTATCATTTTAATGAAGTTACAAGTTATAATCCTTATTGTTTTCCATTCTGCTTTAGATAAAGACAAATTTAGATCTGGAGAATAAATAGATTAATTTGCATGATTTCTAAAGATATCGATTGAACAAATATAACTAAATAAGTATCATACTGTAATTTTTCTAAATTTCTGTTGATGCTCGATACTAGTCTTCTAAATATCGTAAATATTTGAATGCCATCCAAGAGTGCTTTTCTATTGACATACTGTCACCTTTTTTCAGATTATCGATGTCGTTATACCATGAGCCGTACTTTTTCCATTGAAAGTAGGTCTGGGACACGAAACCATTCTCTATATGCCCTGGAAAGAACCACTTTTGGAGAAGGTACAGTGTGATGAGTTGGACAGAAGATAACCTTGGACGGCATTCAAATCTTCATTTGTTTAAGAAGGGCGCTTTCACTAAACAGAAATAAAGGAAAAAACAGTAAGGATGTAAAAGTTTTCTATTCTTTAGTTCTTAATTAATCTCTCTAAAGAGTATTTAGAATTACAAATATTTTAAAATCATTTCTGTAGGTCAAAAAGTGAGTTTAAAGAAATTAATTAATCCTACATATTGTTTGGCATTAAATATTGTTATCGCAGTCACGTAAACAAAATACGTTATCACTAAATTTTTTATTATTTTAATGAATTTGCAACTAGATTAATAAGTTTTTATAATGTGAATAGTATCAAATATTTTATTTAAAATTATAAATATTAAAAACAGTTTTATATTGATGATGATAATAATAATACAAATAAATATTTATAGTTGATACATATTTTTTATTAATAGATATTTGGATATGTTATTACAAAAGCAATAGGAGAATAATGAATTTATACAAGAGATTTAATGGGAAACGTTTAATAATGAAATTATTTTATGTTGTTTTATTTATTGCTTTTCTGCTGTGTATTAATTATCTTGTTTACGAATCTGGTTATTATTATACCGGCTACTTCAGTACTCCTAGAGAAGGTATAATTTTATCTTTCTATTTAATACCATCTTTTTTTAGTAGCGTATAATTGTTTTATTGCTTTTTCAGAAGCCTTCTACGTGAAGAACATCTCAACAACAAGTCTTCCTATTAATAATTATGACATGCTCCATGTTTTGCTATTGACTTATCCACGTAGTGGATCTTCGTTTGTCGGGAAGCTCTTACAAAGTCCTAGTCAAGCTTTTTATCATTTCGAACCTCTTCACTATCTCTTTGATCGAAGAAGGATAAGAACGAGAGGAAGCGGAAGAAGCAAAGCATTCACATCAAAATATCCCACTCCACAGGAATTTATTTACGATATATTTATGTGTAAATACCGAAATTCGTTTTTGCACTGGGCTAAGAATCACAATAGTCTGAAAATCTTGGAGAGAAACGAACGTTACTGGAGTACTTGCAGCAACATTAATGGAACCAATATGTGTTACAATACAGAATATATTCACAATACCTGTCGCAACTTCACTATGCAAGTGGCTAAAACCATTCGGATGAGCGTACACGAAGCTCATACCATGCTAGATACCTATAAAGATCTCAACTTGAAAATCATTCATTTATTAAGGGATCCGAGAGGAATCATGAATTCGCGTTCTAAACCGGCAATAGCATCGTGGTGTAGAACTGACATAACTTGTTATTCATCCAGAGTGTTCTGTGCTAAACTAGACAGCGATCTGATCGAAGCCGAACGACTTCGCCAGAAATATCCAAACAGATATCTAGCATTGAGATTTGAAGAGTTATGTTGCGATATGTATCACGAAACTGAAAGAATCTTTCACTTTTTAGGTTTCGGCCAAGTACCTAAAGAGACGACTCAGTTTTTACATTCTCACAACTTGGCCATCTTGAAGAATACTACGTCTTTCGTCACAGAAAAGTACCTGGAACCATCATACACTACAGTTCGGGATTCCTTGAAAACTGCATTCGCATGGAGGAAGGAACTCAAGTTTCGAAACGTTAAATTTATTCAGAAACACTGCGAGAAAGTTATGCAGAAGACGAATTATGCTATTGTCACATCAGAAACGGAAATGAAAGATTCCAAATTCCGAACAATCCTTAATACTACAGCCTGTGATCAATCCTGATCAAGGATTGAATATATACATATATATATAATATTCTATGAGTATTAATTATTATACCCAATGATGGGTGCTAAATTTATCATCTGTGATTTTTCTTCGGTTCATTCCATTTTTTTAATTGTTGAAAGAAAAAAATATGAACAGGCCTATTTTAAACATATTCTTCCATATCCAACAGTCATTTAAATACCCAGAACGAACAAAAATTACATATAAAATTTTATTATGTATATAAAGAATTAAATTATTATTTAACGTAAATCTTTACTCCTCCTATAGAGTAGAAACAATACAAATTTATAGTTAATTTGTAAAAAAAAAACGAAAGGAATGTTTTTACCTTAATTAATGCCAAGAATTTTGCCTCAAGTAATCACCGAACGTTAAAAACGTCACGTAGAGTAATTGTATAATTATATTCACATATATGAATATAAAACAGTATATAGTTACAACTGTTAAGTTAAACCACGCATTATATGCTATAAATTAATGCACTAAATGATAAAATTTAGAAGTTGCTCTTATATATAATTCTTACAGTATTATAAAACACATGGAGATGATCCATTTATAGAAACTGATAGAATTTTTTAATATAAGCCACACTTTATATTGTAATTCACTGCACTGTATACACATTATTATTAATAATCACAAAAAAAAAGAAAATTTTAATATGAATTGTTAATAAAAGTTTTATTTATTAAATTAGTCCTCCTAATTGTTTTAGATGCCATTAGTTTAAATTTATAAAGGAGTATTTTCCTGAAATTTTTCTTATCATTCAAATTAATGAATACTTTTAATAGGATTTACGATGTCAGTAGGCTAGTGGTTATATATATAGTATATAAGTTTTTAACGTATTTGTTTGATTATATCAACTTGATTGATTAATTTCTAAGTGGTTTAATAATAAATTGTTCGTGGTACACAATATCATTCGGAGGAGAGAATAGAAATTTTAATATCGCGTTGTCAATCAATATTTGATACTTAATTGAAATTTTTTTATTTATAATATATAAACAAATATTCAGTTTTTTTTTCTTTACTAATACATTGCACAAATTATTTACAGAGAAACATTATAAAATTTTTATAACTTTTCGAAAAATGGTCAATTATTTTTATTAAATAAATAAAGGAATCAAAATTTAATTGTTTATTTTTATTTTTGGTAAAAATTTAATTTTCTCAATAAAATTTAATAATACACTTTAATGCAAGAGTTCACAAAAATATCTTAAACGAAAGTCGAGTTATTTCATGCGAAAGGATAGAATGGAAGCAGCAATTGGATACTTTTTCCCCGCAATTATGTTATTGACACTCAGAAAATTGGTATTTACTTTAAAAAATTAATAAAAAATAATCCAATAGATTCTGAAATGGCTAATTTGTAACCAATAAATTTCACATTACAGTATATTAATAATAGTTAATAATATACATACGCAATCGTTTTGAAGGTCAATATTTATTTATTTCGACAAATAAAAATTAACACTGTATGACAATTGATCTCAATTATAACAATATAAATCACAAAACTTTATATTATCTGTTAGCATAATTTCATTTTTTAGATATCTATATCTAGATCACGATCTGCAAATATGACAGCTGACATTCGATAAATCTATCATATTGTTGGCTTAAACTCCGTAAAGCAATAAACGGATTTACAGTTATAAATAAAATCCATATTTTTATAGATCAAAAGTTTGTTGTATAATCTCTGAAAACAGTTAAATTTCTTTACTCATTTCTGAACTGTTTAAAATGCATAATTTTTTTTCGCAAGTTATAAAAGTATATAACCGATACATATCCAGGAAATTAAACTTAGAATAATATCCTCTCCGAAATGAAAGTTTTGATACAACCTTAGCCTCATTAAAAAGTAATTTACTGTATTTATGAATGATAAAACGGGTTAAGTGCTAGATCTAGAAATGGCGTGTTATGATTTGATTTTCTCATAAAATCGAAGCTCATCTCCATTCAAATATTCATCCCCTTACGACCTCGATAATAATCTTGGTATACTGATGACTGAAGTAAATGCGTTTCCAATCTTTCTTCTTATGCAAAATATTCGTTCTCGGCATTAAATGGCAATATGGCTAAAACAATCTCGTCACATACTGGAAAAAAATTGCTCTTGCGTAAGATCGCATTATTATATCATTTATCATACGATTTCCCTTTTGTCAGCCATTAATTCAAGCAGAAGTTAGCTAATATATATAATCTTTTAATGCGTGTTATAAAATAATTTTTTAAAACTTACAGATGAAAACTTATTTTATTATAACGTCTAATTTATTTTAGTGGTAATGTAATTCGCGAATGTTTTTCGATTGATTTCTCTGAATAAACATTAATAATTTATAACAAACGTGAGTTCTAATGTTAAATTTTAAATCTAGAAATTCAATTTTATTTGAAACCAATACTTCAATAAATTTTATACATTTTTTTTTTATTACTGCATTAGCTTATTTTACATTCTTCTTTTTTAATATGCAGAGAAAAAATAATAATTGCAGAATTTTTTGTAATGTCGAATAATAATTTTTTGAAATTGTTTTGAATTTTCAATTAATTTTTTTTCAATGTTAGATAAAATCAATTCAGAGTTTTTTTTAGCTAAAATAATCAATTTTCCAAAATTTTCCAAAAGAAAAAATTAAACATCTTTTATGTATTTTTTATATCGATTTATAATTGAATGATTATCTGCATGGAATTTTTATATATTAAACATGCAGTTTAGTTTTTCTGAAAGGAGAAATTAAGTTTAAAAAATAAAATATGTTTTAAGAAATCAGATTTATGGACTATTTTAATTGAAAATAAATTATATATAAAAAACCAGGACGATTTGAATATTGTTGAGTAAGAAAATTATATGAAATTATTTCTTTTTATCATTTTTGTAAAAATAAAAAAATGATGTATTCTTTTTGTCAGTTTGCAAAATATCTTGGAAACTAAACATCGCAGAATATTCAAATTTTAATCATTCTTTATTTTTCTTAACTAATCATGCTTAATAGTCTAATTTTGAACTTCTTTCCCTTTACAAGATAGCCACAATTTGAAATAAATTGAGATCAATCGAAACTTTAAAAAGTTAGTTTAAAATTGTCTCCTATAAATGCCGTGTTCATTTGAAAGAGTTTAGATATGTTATAAATTTTTCTGATGAAATTGTTTTCTCTATATAAAAAAAAAAAAAAAAAATATCGCAGAGCAATCAAATTTTACTGACTATTCCATTTTTTCTAAGCTTATATATATATATTAGTTTTTAAATTCGTGCCATATTCGTTACAACCTGTATCTGTATACCTATACAGAAAATCAATTATAAGTCCTATACATATTTTTCTTGATTTGTTTTGCCATCATGCTGTTACTGTAAGAACTTCTTCAGCTAACACGATACAATGATTACTGTTTCGTGCTATCTGAAGATCATTCATCATATTTCAAACTATTGTATGTTTTTTATTTTCAATTTCTTTTATGTAAACAAGTACAATAACGTTCTTTGTTTACATAAAAGTTTTGTCTATATTTATATATATATTTTTAATTATTTAAGTTAATGGAATATTAAAATATTCTTAAGTACTAAATCGGAAAGATAAATCAAGAGTTATTATCTAATGAGTGCGTCTAAATAAAACAATTATATATTTTTATTGCAAACATAAACATTCATTATCTTTTATTTTATTAATTCATCGCACAAATAATTCAAAATGAAGCATTAAAAATTTTTATATTATTTTAAGAAATGATCAAATTTTATAATGTTAATCAATCAATAAACAAAAAAGTATACAAAAGTTAAATTTACCAATAAATATTTTATTCTGGAGTCAAATTTCATTAAAATCTAATAAGTGGAAGATGAATTATTTCATACAGAAGAAGAAAATAATATTAAATAAAGTATAATTTAATAGATATTATAATCAATAGTAGAATGGCCCAAAAGCACTGGGACCTTTGGGATCCATTAATTATGGACCCCTGTGAGTGTATTTTTCTCCATAAAATTAATTTAATAAAATAATTATCTTATTAAATTTCTGGCTTATTTGTATCAGTCTGTTCATGATTTTAACGTATAAATTATATATGACTAATTTCTAATATTTATATATTTATTTGTATTATTAATTTCAAAATATCTGGATTAATTGGAGCCTTTCATTAATCAAAAAATGAATTTTTAATCGCTGATTTAGAGCTCGCAGCATCATTTTAAAACAGCTGAAATAATTAACTTAATTTATTAATAGAATAGTAATTTTGAAAAAAAAACAGATAATAGTTTTATATTTAAGATAAATTTTTATTATTAAGTACTTGGCTTATTGAACGATTTGTAAAATTGTTATGATTAATTTTTTTAATAATTTATTTCTTCGAAATTATATTAATAATTTTTGCCAGTAGATGGCAGAATGTGACAGTTAAGTTTAAAGTCACTAATATGGAATAGCGCAAATCTCAGTCATATTTACTCATATGAGGAAATTAATTGACGAATTATAGTGTTTCGATTTCTGTTATTAAAATTTCGCTGTTAAGTATGAATATTCATAAATTAAATGACATGGAAAGCAATTAAATTGATTTTTATTTAGAATCGAATCAGAAATGTGTCAAGAGATCTTTATTATGTGTAAACATAATGGCGATTTGCGTGCTAACTATATCCCATAATTCAAGATGCATTGTAATGTTAATAATTTTAGTTGATAAGTGAAATTTTTGTTAATTTTCTATTACCAACTAAAATTTAAAATTTCGATTAAGTTCGAAATTCAACTTCAACATTTTTTGTTTCTATTTTTTAATTTAGAACAGGAATTTTAGAATTATGCCGTGGGCTCTTTTTAAGAATCTTATGAAAGCTAAGGATCCCTTTTAGAAAAATGTTCTCTAAATAAAAAAAAATATATATTGCACTCAATTTTATTTCATTAAAAATTAGAGTGCTTTTCACATAGAATTATGTCGTAAATAATAATAATTATTATAAAAATGAATTAAAATAATTATATATATATTTTTATTATTTTAATTAAAATAATAATTATGATTATTTTAATTATTTGAATTAAAATAATAATAATTAATTTTATATATATATATATATATTTTATAAATAATAATTTCTAGTTTTTTTAAGAAATAATAAAATTAATTGAAAAATAAGCATATACGATGCAAAAATAATAATAATAATTTATGAATCTTATTTAAAAAAAATTAATTAAGAAGGCTGCGATTATTTTTGCTATCGAAGTACTATATAGTGAAACAAGCATATTATATCTAACATCCAATAAATTGCGGATTTTTTAACTTTATTATCATATCATATTATCTTATTATCATAAATGGTGAAAGCTAGTTTTTCAAAGATAAGTTGTAATAAATGGAATACTGTAATTGCTTTCATAGCTCGTTCTAACGGTCATGATATCTAACAACTATTAACTAACAGTTCACAGTAAGATAAAATAAATAGTAATTAGCATTGAAGAAAAAATAACTTTCAAATTTCATATTTAAAAATTTTTCTTTTCATTTTAATTTGAATTTATTAATTAATAATATAGTGTCATTTTCGAAACAAGTGTGCACTGCATGGATACTCAAGAAGTTCATGAAGCCCAGATTAAGAATCTCTGATTTAGAGTATTATTGATTATTGAGAGATTTTTTTTTGTTTACAGATGTGTAAAAAGTTTTAATTACGTAATTTAGTTACGTAATTAAAACTTCACACATCTGTATAGGCTACTGTAGACAGTATTCATATATACAGATAGTTGTTTAAAAGTGAAATTATTGCTATTAAAAGACTAATACAAGTTTAAAATAACTTCGAAAAATAACAAAAATTCCAAAATATTCATACTTAGCATGCAATGTTTGCAGTCTGCGCGATTTATTTGTTGCGTAATCCTCTTCAAAACTGATTTGTTTTTTATTTAATATTAGAATTAAACTAATTGTTTTGTAACTTTAGATTTCACTTAATACAATCCTATATTAAAAAAAAAAAAAATACTTTTTTCTTAAATTTTGAAACATATGTTCAAGTTTCCAATATAATGTAAATTCTAAATTCAATTACTGAAAGAAACCTTTTTGTTCTTTTTTCCTAAGCAACAAAAAAACTGAAGAAAATTTATCAAATTGATTTCCATAATATTTCAAATACCTCGCAATTAAAATATTTTTTTTTATTATAAATCATTATTTTATTTCAAAATACCGTACATTTATTAAAATCAATCAATGTTTATAAATTAATATTTATTTGTATTATTAATTGCAAAATATCTGAATTAATTGAAATATTTTATTAATTAAAAAATGAATTTTTAATCAACGATTTAGAACTCGCAGCATCATTTTAAAACAACTGAAATAATTAACCTAATTTATTAATACAAAATAACTAATGGATAGTAATTCTGAAAAAAAATAAATAATAATTTTATATTTAGGATAAATTTTTATTATTAAATACTTGACTTAATTTAAATAAATTGAAATATAAGAGAATGAATCATTTTATTCTGATTACTTAAAATTTGAAAATATAGTTATTTTATTAATGTAAATTTTTGCAAACAAAATAAAAGATTGTATAAATTCTCCTTTCAAATCAGTTATTACATAATATATGATTATTATTACTATATATATCATAATTATTATAATGTACAAACTACTAATGACATTAAAAAATAAAAAATAAAGTTAAAAATACTTTATTAACGAATAAATCAGTAAAATGTAATCCATGCATTTGAAGAATGACAATGCATGAATGTGTAGTGTATTTAAGTTCTGAGAAATACATTTTCTTGTGATATATAATAATACTTAGAATCAATTCAAAATCTTAAAAAGGTTTAAATCAAATACAATAAATAACTAAAATTGTTGTAATTCCTGATGTGCACGACTACTTTTCAATGAACTGATCAGAGTAGAAAGGAAATGGCAGACAACTGTATCTATTGTATCTTTAGGCCAACTTTTGCAGTAACAGAAATGCTAGGTGGCATTGCTTTCTATCCATGTAAATGTCAACCTCAAAGCTCTTTCAAACAGAAAATAATGATCATCTATTCAGTTTTTATTCAATTACTGTTCATCACCCATTTTTGCATTCTATGCAGCAATATTCTGATCGATAATGATAGAAATATATTCCGATGTTTTCCAGAAAAAAAAAAAAACTAGCTATTGGCAAAGGTTTTTCTTTTGTTTATGTAATATATATATTGTTATCATCCGGTTCTGGTCTAATATATTTTGCTATGAAACGATGTCGAAATATTTTTGATTTCAGAATATCAGGTTATGAAAGAGAAGAAAAGAAATTACAATATGTTCAGAAAGTTATGCTTCTTGCTTCTGGTTTGCTACTCTTATTTATAATAATACTTATAACTTATATCATTTCTTTTATAATGTCAGAAAATATTGCTGCATCTTCTTCTGTTTTAAGAGGAGTAACATGTGCAGTTATTTTAAATACTTGTGTCATATATGACACAAGTATTTAAAATAATTGCACATGTTACTCCTCTGTTGATAAGTCTGTTGATAGCTGTAATGGTGATATTAACTATTATATGCGTAACACTAAGTGGAAGATTTAAATCTCTTTCGGACGAACTTTATTTGGCGAGAATTAATTATCCCAAATTTGAGATTAATCATATTATGGAAAAACATCAAGAAATCATTCAATTTTTGTATAAAGTTAATAATTCATGGAAAGAAATATTTTTTGTACTTTATGGCGGCAGTATATTGATTATATGCATTTTCCTCTACAATTCTGCTTTTAAAACATTTCAACCAAAGATTCAATGGGCATTTGATACGCTTACTGTTATTTTAATTATTATAGAAGTTTTTATTATTTCGATGATTTCAAATTTTTCTAACACCGTAAGTCTGCATTTTTTAAATATGTTTTAAAGCATTAGATTAAGCTGCAAGTCTAATCATAGTAGTAAAAATTGTAAAATGATTTTATAGCTTTTATTGTTATAATGAAAGTGTATTTTATTTGTTTAATATTTTAGGCATGTGATAGTTTACAAGAAGTAAGAAAATTCGGTGATGGCTCTTTATCAATAATAGAAAATGTTAAAGTTAGTTCATCTGAAATTTTTAATATAATCAATCATAAATATAATTATGATATATTTAGCTTTTAGGTTTTATGAAATTAATTCGTGAAAATGATATTGGATTTAGTTGCGGATGTTTCTTTGTCCTGTCTAAACAAGTTCCAATCAGGTAATACTGTATATTATTTTTCAAATCATAGGCTATATAGAAATCCGTCTGAGTAATAAATTAATCATATAACATTAAATATAGGATTTAATTCATATTTGCATATTTTATATTTGATTTAATAGATTATTTTTCATTTGAATTATCATAACTGATCAAAAGTAATTAAAGACTTTCAGATAAATTTTTGTTATTACAAGGTTTTAGGATTTATAAATTTTGCTCTCATTTAAGCGTATATTCAGTTTAGCATATTTAAAACGATTCCAATTTTTATAAACAAAATTTTAAGAATTTATCATTAATCTATCATGACTTTTTAAATTATATCTATATATCTGTAATTTTTAATTATTAATTCTTTAATAATATATAGGCCTAATTAAAAATTATATATCTGTTATCCAATTTTATATCTTTATGAAAACTTAAAGTTATAAAATTCCGATTATTATAACATCGAACGATAATGAATTTATTTAAATGATTTTCTTACATTTTGAAATACTGTATATTATAGAAATACATTTATAGCTTAACTTTAGTGAATCCCAATAATATATACGAATATAATAATATAATAATATACGAATTTAATAATATGAATTTCATTCAATTTGAATGAAATTCATATATTTATGCGAGTTATCCTGCTGACAGATTGACAACAACGGGAAAACCTAATTTAAGTTATAACGTTTTTTTTAGAATTCGGAATGGAAAAAGCCTAATAAAAATACTTTAATAAATAAATTCCTTCTTTTCTATTATCGTCTTCTTTTAATGCAAAATTATATTATTTATAATTTAATTTCAGGTTTGTTACGCACTCTACAATACTTTCGATAGTTTAGTTGAATTACGTAAATTTGTGTATGGAACGAATGTAAATTGTAATGCTACTCTAAATGAATACATTCATTTATAAATGAACGTCTTAACTAAAGTGATTCGATAGCAGTGTATTGTATAGTGTCTAATTTTTATTAGAACTCAATATAAGAAAAATTAATAACAGAATAACTTACGATATTTGTTGAAATATATAATTCGTGAAATTAAATATAAAATAAATAAAAAAATTTTGAATTAAAAGAAATTTTGTCAATATAAGAAAAATTAATAACAGAATAACTTACGATATTTGTTGAAATATATAATTCATGAAATTAAATATAAAATAAATAAAAAAATTTTGAATTAAAAGAAATTTTGTCATTTTTGTTTTAATTAATTTCGAATAACAAAACTCATCATATAATGAAAAATAAAGCAATTATAATAACAGAATAGTACATAGATTTAATAAAATTCTTTGATGAGAACATCCAAATATTTTCAAATCAATATTAAATTCTGATAATCGATTATATTCAAAATTTTTACTTGTATTTCCGAGAGTTAAAAAAATTTAACATAATTTTAATATCTTTAAATTGTACATTAACTGGTATTAATCGATCTTCTATAATAAATGGATAAAAATGTAATGAATAAATCCAAAACAATCCAATGAAAATTTTGAATTTGATCAGATTTTTTTATGATCAATAATTAAAATTATCGTGATTAACCCAAATAACAAGCAAACTTTTCGATAGATTAAGAATATGCTATACAGTATTTTCTTAATATGATCTAGTAAAATTTTATTTAACTGTATCTAAAAAGCTATTTTGATCAAATATTGCGATATTGTTGATTCTTAGATTAATTAACAGACAAATAATATTGCTACGATATAGTAATAATTATTTAATAAAATAATGAAACCTTTCTAGTTCATTCAAACTATGTCTTTACTGTATCTGTGATAATGATTTAATTTGGGGATCCTTAAGAAAAACTTTTATGTGGCTGTTAATGCGGCCATGAGAAATTGCTAATAGCTACATTCTTTCACTTAGTGTAATTCTTTCATTTAGTCGCTGGATGGCATGTGATAAAGTTCATTCTTGCTATCTGAAGACTGGGTTCAATTCCGGATCCCGAATCGTTAAATTTTCGAGGATGGATTTAGACCTAGCCGTTGAAATGCGGCTATGAACTTTTTTCTTGGTCCGTTCATGATCGGTTTTGAGTTGCCAATCTCATCTTTAAAGCTTGCGAGAATGAATTAAGAGAATATCCATAAACTACGTCACATTGTTAGAGGATGGAAGGGATAATAGATTTATAGCGATAAATGATGTAGGGGAGGGAGGAAGTCAAGCAAATTATGATGTCAGGTTGTAAAAATAGTTAGAATAAGATTATTACATCTATATGATTAAAAACTTTTATAAAATATAAAATATTTATAAATAATTATCCAAAAATAAAAACTATAATGTAACATATTTAAAAATACAATATATCTATATATAAATAAAAATAATGCAATTTTTGCTTTGTCTGTTCCATATATAGTCCGTTCGCGCGAGGAAGGCACCTGAAAGGAATGTACTGACGTCATTTGGGAGAGGTCTATTTATCCAAAGAGGGGTGTCC